>JAVSCE010008217.1:0-104926 GCA_032199065.1 Smutsia gigantea | reverse complement strand
GCAAGTGGGGCCCTGGTGCGGGGCAATGCGGTGTGCTGGCTGGGACCTGGGACAGGACAGGAACCCTATAGGGAAAAGAAGGAGCCTGAGTAAAATGTGGAGTTAATAAGAATTTATCAGTCTTCATTCTTTGGGACCAACTAGCCACAGTAATGTGAATCATGAGAGGCAAGAGGGATTGGGTGTGGGGCATGTGGGAACTCTGCTGTCTGCAGCTTTTCTAAAAACTTCAAACTTTTAGGTTAAAAAGTTCATTTGAACACACACACACTTTCCCGCTTCCTCATGCTAAAATCACAGAATTGCAATGTGCTTTACAGTGTGAAACTGTAGTTCATTCAGCAGATTAACAAATAAAATGCGAAGCAGCATGTGATCACACCACAGATACTGAAAACCTTTTAGAAAGCCTGACGCACCTTCCCAGTGAAAACGATCACTGTGTGATGGAAGCGTAAGGGACGTAAGGGACGTGTTATCTCCTGTAAACAATGAGAAGGTTGGAGGCACTTCCCCTTGTGGTGACGTGGAGTGAGGGGCCGGCCATCCACCTCCCCTGCTCCCCATGGGCCGGGCTCCTGGTGGTCCACTTAGGTCAGTGGAGAGGGAACCCCCGGCTGGAAAGACAAGGATTAAACTGCCACTGGTCCCCAAAGACCAACAAACTTACGGAACCCTGTGGGCCTTGGGCACAGACTAGTATTCAGTCCCCGGTTATAAAAGTCAATTGTATTCACAGTTGAATAAAATTCAGTTGAAAAAGATTCCCCTGCACACAGCCTCTCCTGCCAGTCCCAGGTGGCGATGGCCTGCCGCTCCACACCCTGCAGGTCCCAGAAAGGCCTCCTCCCTCCCGACTCTCTCCTTGCCCAGGGACACTTCCGAACCTACCCTGTGCCGACCAGTCTCACTGAAAATGAGGCGTCAGCTGGCTCAGGTGATGAAATTCCACTCAAACCCTCCCAGGGACCCCAGAGAGCCCAGGGAATGCTCATCCCCTCCTAGACAGGGGCCCAGCTGATACACCCAAGACTCCCTGGAATGATTGGCAGCCGTCATGGTGGCCAGCAAACCAGTTGAAACTGAAATTTTCAAAAAGGGTACATTTTTGAAGCACCATAGTATTGATACCTAGGAAGAAACCCACCCATATCTGTGTGGGATCCCCGAACTTCACTGCTAGTACCCTACTGAGAACAAGGACAGACAGGGACACACCACGCTTATGTATCGCAAGACCCGGTGCTGTGCTCCCCAAGTGGGTCTGCAAATTTCATAAAATTCCAATCAGAGATTCAGCAGGCATGTGTGTGTGTGTGTGTGTGTTTGCATGTGTGTGCGGTTGATTGCAAACTTTCAAATGTTTATGGAAATATAAAAGCCTGGCAGTCAAAAGTCAAGGCTGTCATGTGGGAGAAGCAAAATGCTGGAGGACTTTATCTCTTACCTCTCAAGATCATTTTTATGGCTTCATTAATCCCACGGTGTGGGGTTGCAGTCAGGATGGAAAAATAGAGCCAGGAGAGGAGATCGCAGGAAAAGCCACGAAGTCCATCCGTGTGCCTTCTGACGGAGATGTCTGTGCAGTGTAGTGCGGAAAGACCCTTGTTTGCACTGAGTGGTGGACAGATGAGGTATCGTACAATATTTACATCATATAAAAGAGGCAGATTCAGGTGGTTTGTAGAGTTCACTGTAAATACTAAAAGAATAAAGGTGCTTTTAAAAGGGAAATGGAGACAAATACCTTGATGCCCTGTGGGTATTTAAGAGTTTAAAAATATTGAATAAAATAGTGCTGGTCGTGTAAGAAAAAAATTGCTAATTGGGGTTACACAAAAATTCACTACTTCTGTCTCTGAGAAGGTTCTGATAAGGCTGTACAAATGCAGGCCACAGATGAGAAAGCACCTCACATGCATGTCTACTCAAGGACTCCCATTCACAATATAGAGTGATCTTCCTCCAAATCAGCAGTTAAAGCAGCAGAGCGCCCACTAGAGATCTGAGCAAAACTCTTGAGGGAACGCTTACCAGAAAATGATATCCCATGGGTAATGAATACAAGAGGAGTTGTCACAGCGTTCTCCCGGTGGAAGGGCGACCTGCAGCCCGTCGGATGGCACCAGGAAGGGCAAGTAAGCATTCAACAGTGACCATACCATGTAAGGGCAGGATCCAGACTTGTCCAATGTTGACCTTAAAGATAAAACAGTCAGAATGGGTTTACTCGGGAATGTCAGAGAACTGCAGTTTGGGCCGTGTGAGTCACGGTTTGCAAAAGCGCAAGCCAGTCCATCACACAGAGGAGAGGAAGGTCATTTTATGGAAGGAGGAGGAAGGGGGGATGGGCTGCTGCGAGGAAAGCACGAGTCCGGGGCCATGGCTGAGTTGCAGGGCTGACAGGCAAGGGTCATGTAGGCTGAGAGATCCAGACACTTCTTATGTGTGGTGGTCCTGGCAGCCCCAGAGCCTGAACAGAGGACAGAATGTGGAATTTGGGATGTTGGCCAGAGCTGGGTGCTGGTTGTGTGGTTCTTTGTGCTTTGGGAAAATCCACTAAGTGTTTGGCTTGTGATTAGGCACTTTTCTGTGGAATGTTGGACTTCAATAAAGTTTTCACATGGAGACTAGAGAAAAGCAGGCCAGTGGAGTTTAGCCGTTAGTTCCTCTGGTGTCACTGAGGAGGCAACCCCAGAGCCGTGAACAGATAAGTCCATTATGGTGAGTTCTAGGAGGGAGTGTTTGTGAGGCTACAGAGAACGGAACTCATAGCCGAGGGCTGAGGAGATCCACCCACAGGCTCCTGAAGGAGGCTCATATGGGGCCTGGGTCAGGTGGCATTGGTTGGCTAGGCCATTGGGTGAGCCCACCAGTGGAGGATGTCCTGGTCGATAGCATACCAAGTCTGCGCTGGGGAGCAGTTGACATCAAGCATAGCATGTACCTGGTGGGCGGGAACCGGGAACCCCAGGCTGAGGGTCCAGTGGGAGCTTATTCTTACAGGGCCATTCAAGTGCAGAAAACCAGTCCACAGTAACAGGGGCACTGCACTTGGGGGTCTGTGTAATCTTTGGGACACAAGCAAATCATGTTTACCAGTCTCCATTTTATTCCTGGAGCCCAGAATTCCGATGACGAATAGTGAACAGGACAGTTCATTTGTATGGCTACATGACAGGGCACCACGTGCTGTTTAGGGGGAGCCAGAGGCAGAGATGAGGCAGCAGTGCAGTAGGGAAGCATCTCTGGGAGGCGCTGTTGTTGGCGTAGCCAGACCCTCGAGTACACTGGGATAATCTTTCCCAGTTAAGAATTCAAGGCATCGTAGTAACATTGGGGATGCGGAACACAGGCACGGGGCATGTTATGCTGAACGTGCTTTGATATTCGCAAACAGAAAACACGCGATTAATGGTTTCATCTTTACTTCCTTTTTAGGTTTGAATTTACGTGAAGTGCTGGTTTACAAGAACTGTACAAACAACTGCACATTTTTATACCCATCCCAAGTGCCTCCTGAAGCCCCAAGAATCTTGAGAAACAATTATTTCTATTTTGTTCGTTGTTGTAATGGTATGTATGACCTGCAGTGAAGGACCTACGGATCTTGAGAGGGATATTTTACCTGATGCTGCAAATTGAGGAGGTGATAGAAGGAGCTGTGCCTTTGGGGGAGTCAGATTTTTTCCTGAGCCTTGTCCCTGTCCTAGTCAGTAATACACTGACATGAGATCCCTCTTGGGAGGGTCTGGTTCTCACAGCAGGTTCACTCACTTTTCCTCCTTGCGAACCAGAGACACTGACCCACAGGGCCCCCAGTTGGTAGTTTACCTGTTTCTGGCTTATTTTGACAGAAAAATAAAAAATGCTATTGCTTGGGTACTGCATACTCAGAGATTTCTTTGGGGTCCTAGCATTTGATCTGGTTCTTCCTCTTTAGGTATCAACTCATGAAGAGACCAGAAACATCTTTCCACATTAGCCTACAGAGTTAGGATTTCAATCAAGGGCAGACAGCTACATGAAGGGGAGAGTCTACATGTCTGCTGAAAGAGGGGACCCCACTGAGGCCAGCCGAGATTCCGTCCTTAGAGTTATCAGGTCAGGATAACAGAAGCAGAGAGGGTGACTGGGGTGAGGCAGCATGTGCGTAATCAGCACCTGATGTTAGAGACTGTGCCTAGAGCCCTGGTGTGGGTCAGTCGGACAGGCTGTGCAGGGGCTGGAGGCATCTCTCAAAATGGCACCTGGCTCCATACAAGCCATAGAATGTTTGCCCCGATGCTGACGTTCAAGAAGGGCGAGGGGCCCTATGCCAGCTGCTGGATGCCTGAAAAGGCAGGGAGAGTTCCAGAGCGCTGCTGGCCTTCTCGTGGCCCCTGTGCTCGGCACTGGAGAAGATGCATGGAGGGGACAGAAAACCAAGACCCTGTAGCTCTCCTCCTCCTCCTTTATGTCGGCACCTGACTTTAAGTTGCTGAGCTAAAGTTCACATAGCCTAAAATGCATCATTCGGTAGGGTGTCCTGCAGTGACTTCAGTATATTCACGAAGTTGTGCCACCATCACCACTGTCTGATCCCAGAACATTTACATCCCAGAAGGAAACCATCAAACAAGCAGTGCGCCCCGTCCACCCTCTCTGCAGGTCTTGGCTACCACTAATCTGCTTTCAGGCTCTGAGAATTTGCTGCTGCTGGGTCTCTTGGGGTTGAGGGGCAGTTCTCCAGAGAAACATAACCAATAGGAGAAGTCAATATGTGAGTGAGAGAGGAAGTGAAGGAGGAAGGGGTGGGAGAGAGAAAGGGATAGTTGTTCTAGGGAAGTGGCTCCTGCAGCTGGGGACACCGGCAAGTCTGCAGAGCAAGGCTGCCAGGCCAGAGATTTGGGTGGGAATGGCTGTTGCAGCCCGAGTCTGAGTTCCACAAGGCGGCAGGCTGGAGGCCAGCAGTGTGTCTGTGATGTAGTCTCTCCGGGAGAATTCTGCTCCCAGGAGCCTCAGTCTTTGCTCTTAATGCCTTCAACTGATCGGCCGAGGCCCACTCACATTTTAGCTGATGATCAGCTGTACTCGGGGCTACTGATCGAAAAGTTAATCACATCTAAAAGGTGCCTTCATAGCAACACCTAGATTGGCATTTCACCAAACACCTGGGCACCACAGCGCAGCTAGGTTGATGTGGAATTACCCATCACACTGGGTGTTTCACAGAAATGCTTTCAGACAATATGTGGCCTTCTTTCACTTGGCATAATGTTTTCCAGGTTCACTCATGTTGTCACACATGTTGGTACTTGTCTTTTTGTTGTTTGCTTACTTATAAATAGCATCATTCAGATATAATAAATATATCATGCAGTGTGCTCATTTAATGTGTACAATTCAGTAACTTTTAGTTTATGCACCAATATGCTAACCATCACCACAGTGGACTTTAGAGCATGTACATCACCTCTAAAGGAGACCCCATTCCCGTTAGCGATTAGCCCCTCCCACTGCCCAGCCCACCCCCATCACTAGGCAGTCACTAACATCCTGTCTGTCCCTATGGATGTCCCTGTTCTGGACATTTCCTATGACTACCACAGGGGGCCTCTGCGACAGCTTCTTCAACTGACAGTGATGTTATTGAGGTTCATCCATGTTGTACTGTGATTTAGTTCTGGTACTTGATTTAGATCTAGCCCCTCATTTATAAGGCTAAGTAATATCCCACAGTATGAATATACACATTTTCTTTGTCCATTCATCAACTGATAGACATTTGGGTTGTTTCCATCTTTGTCTGCTAAGAATAATGCTTCTAGAATCATTCATGTAAACATTTTACTGTGGACATACATGTTTTCATTCTTTTAATTTTTGAAGTCTAGTTGACAGTATTGTATAAGTTTCAGGTGTACAGCATAGTGGCAGTTGTGTAGCTACAAAATGCTCACCACAATAGATGTAGTTGCCATCTGTCACCATATATATGGTCATTACAGTATGACTGACTACATTCCCCATGCTGTGCTTTTCATCCCCGTGACATTTATTTTATAATCGGCAGTTTGTACCTCTTTATACCCTTCACCCAATTCCCATCCCCTCTCTCCTGCTAGCAACCACCAATTTGTTTTCTGTGTCTATGGGTCCGTTCCTCTTTGTTTTTCAGATTCCACATGTAAGTGGACTCATATGATATTTGTCTTCCTCTGTCTGACTTACTTAACTTGGCACACCACCTTCCAGGTTCTTCCATGTTGTCGCAAATAGCAAGATTTCATTCTTTTTCATATGCTGAGTGATATTCCATTCCATATTCCACTGTATACTCCTCGTTTTTATCCATCTGTCGATGTTGCTTCTGTATTTTGTCTATCGTAAATAACACTGTTGTAAACATAGAGATGAATATATGTTTTGAAATAGTATTTTCATTTTATTTGGGTAGAATTCCTAGAAGTGGAATTACTGTATCATGTGGCACTTCTATTTTTAATTTTGAGAACCTCCATGCTGTTCTGTACAGTGGCTGCACAAATTGACATTCCCATTGACAGTGCATGAGGGTTCCCTTTTCTCCACATCCTCGCCAACAATATCATTTCTTGTTTTTTAGGTAACTAGCCATTCTGACTGGCATGAGGTGATATCTCTTTGGGGTTTTGATTTGCATTTCCCTGATGATTAGTGATGCTGAGCATGTTTTGAGGTGTCTGTTGGCCATCTGTATGTCTTCTTTGGAAAAATGTCTGTTCAGTCTTCACCTGTTTTTCATTGGATAATTTGGCAGTTTTTGGTGTTGAGCTGTATGAGCTCTTCATGTACTTTGTATATATGATATGATTTTTAAATAACTTCTCTCATTCAGTACATTGCCTTTACATTTTGTGGACAGCTTCCTTTATTGCGTAAAAGCTTTGTAGTTTGATGTAGTCCCAGTTGTTTGTTTTTACTTTTGTTTGCCTAGCCTGAGGAGACAGATCCAGAAAAATATTGCTAAGGTTGATATGCAAGAACTTACCGCCCAAGTATTCTTTTAGGGGTTTTATGACTTCAGGTCTTACATCTGGGCCTTTAATCCATTTCTAGTTTATTTTTGTGTATGGTATAAGAAAGTGGTCCAGTTTTGTTCTTTTGCATGTGCCTGTCCAGTTTTCCCAACACCACTTATTGAAGAGACTACCATTTCCTCATTGTATATTCTTTTCTCCTTTTCACAGATTGATTGACCATATAAATGTGGACTTACTTCTCGTGTCTCTTTCCTGCTGCATTAATGTATGTGTCAATTTTCATGCCAGGACTGTACTGTTTTGATTACTATAGCTTTGTAATATACCTTGAAATCTGGGTATGTGATACCTCCATGTCCTTTCTCAAGATTGTTTTAACTCTTTGGGGTCATTTGTTCCATACAAATTTTAGGATTATTTCTTCTAGTAATGAGAAAAATATGATAGATATTTTGGTAAGCATTGCATTGAATCCATAGATTGCTTTTGGTTGTGAGGACATTTTAACAATATAAATTCTTTCCATCCATTAGCATGGTGTATCTTTCTGTTTATTTGTGTCGCCATCCATTTCTTTCATTGATGTCTTAAAGTTTCCAGAGTATGGTTCTCTCACCTCCTTGGTTAAGGTGATTTTTAGGTATTTTGTTCTTTTTGATGTAAATAAAAACGGGATTGTTCTCTTAATTTTTCTTTCTGCTACTTCATTATTAATGCATAGAAATGCAACACATTTCTGCACATTAATTTTGTATCCTGCAACTTTGCTGAATTCATTTATTAGTTCTAACAGTTTTTTGGTGGAGTGTTTAGGGTTTTCTATATATGATATATTCACCTGCAAATACTAACTGTTTTATTTCTTCCTTACCAATAGGGATTCCTTTTATTTCTTTTTCTTGTTTGATTGCTGTAGCTATGACTTCCACTACTATGTTGAATAAAAGTGGCAAGAGTAGATATCCTTGTCTTCTTCCTGATCTTAGAGGAAAAGCTTTTAGCTTTTTACCACTGAGTATGATGTTAGCTGTGGGTTTGTCATATATGGCCTTTGTTATTTTGAGGTATGTTCTCTGCATATCCACTTTGTTGAGAATTTTTATCATGAATGGACGGTGAAATTTGTCAGTGGCTTCTTATGCATCTATTTTGTGATGATCATAGGATTTTTATCCTTCATTTTGTTAATGTGGTGTATCATAGCGATTGATATATGGATAGTGAACCATCCTTACATCCTTGATATGGAATAAAGCCCACTTAGTCATGATGAATGATCCTTTTAATGTATTGTTGAACTTGGTTTGCTAATATTTTGTTGAGGATTTTTGCATCTATGTTCATCAGGGATACTGGCCTGTAAATATGTTGATTTGCCTTTCCCTGGTGATTAGTGATGCTATGCATGTTTTCATGTGTCTGTTGGGCATGTGTATACCTTCTTTAGAAAAATGTCCATTCAGTACTGTACCTATTTGTAATTGGATTTTTTGTGTTTTGTTTTGTTTTGGTGTTGAGTTGTATGTGTTCTTTGTATATTTTGGATATTAACCCCTTATCAGATATGTCATTTGCAAATACCTTCTATTCAATGGTTGCCTTTCATTTTGTAGATGGTTTCCTTCACTGTGTAAAGCTTTTTAGTTTGATGTCATCCCAGTTTTTTTTTTCCACATTTGTTTTCCTAGCCTGAAGAGACAGATACAGAAAAGTATTGCTAGGGTTCAAGTGTTTACTGCCCGTTAATTCTTTTAGGAGTTTTTATGGTTTCAGGTCTTAAATGTAGGTCTTTAATCCATTTTGAGATAAATGAACAGGGACTCATACACTGACTTCATACAGTCAAACTAAGGAACACAGAAAACCAAGAGGCCATCTTAAAAGCATCCAGAGATTAAAGGGATCACAGGTAGGGGAGGGCAAATTGGCTTGTGGCCAACCTTTCAGTATCAACAATGCAATCCAAATGACAGTGAACTATTTTGTTACCTCATGTTTACTGCTGTGATAAAATGACCAAAGGGACTCCAATGTGAACGAAACTTGTATTTCACATTAAGTTGAAAATGATAATTTCTAATGAGCAAGTAGCTCTTTTTCCACCAGCAAATTCACCAGGTTGGCTCCCGGTCAAGTTGGTGGAAGGGGAAAGAACATATAAGATCATATGTGGGATGTTCCATGGAGCAGGACCACAAGAGAGAGACATGATGATTGCCCCAATATCATTGGCCATATCTCCACACGTGACCACACAAAGTGCAAGGAAGGCTGGGAATTGGAGCCGGTTTACTGTCTAGGAAGCAGAGGACATGTCATTGATGGACATGTAACACTGTCTGCCACATATGACACCTTCAAAAGGCTTAAATAAAAACCTGCCTACATGGAAACACACACTCTACAGATTGACTGTTGAGGATTCAGGTTAAAATTAAACACATTTTCAAACCAACAATTTTGAGAGTGGTATCTACCAACAGAACCTCATCCACAGATATTTTAAAGAGTGATCTCTAGGAATAATGGAGTTTACTAGGAGAGTTTTTAATATAGAAAAGGATGGTGAACACAGAAAAGTGTACACGTGTGAGTAATTAGAAACAAACATAACTACTCTATGGTGTTAAAGAAACAAAGATTAAAACAACTCTAAAGTTTCTGCATTTTTCATGTGTGTGTAAAATTTGTTGAGTAATGTTTTACCCTAAGCTACAAAATTCATTTTTAAATGTATAACATAATTAATACAATGGTAGAAATGGAGTATATATCTTCCAAAGTGGGACAGAAAGGAAAATGGAATTTAAAAATGGAGAACTCGGGCCAGGATTTTTGGAAGATGGTGGAGCAAAAGGATCAGGAATCTTTCTTCCCCCTGGACAACAACTGTGCTGACAGACTCCATCTTCTGGAACTGTGATGGAGCTCTGGGGTCCACTGAAGGTTCACAACTTCGACGGGAGGCCTTGGATGGCAAGCTGTGGGTAATTTAGGTCAACATGAGGTCTTAGCACAGTAGCAGCTACCCATCCCTCACCCCTGCCTCATGGCAGACAGGAAATGAAAGCAGAAGCTGGTTCTTTGAGAAAATAAACAAAATAGGTAAACCCCTAGTCAGACTAATCAAGAAAAAAAGAGAGTCTACACACATAAACAGAATCAGAAACTAGAAAGGAAAAATCACTATGGACACCACAGACATCCAAAGACTTATGAGAGAATACTATGAAAAATTATATGCTAACAAACTGGAAAACCTACAAGAAATGGAGAACTTTCTAGAAAAACACAACTTTCCAAGGCTGACACAGGAAGAAAAAAAAAATCTGAATAGACCAGTTACCAGCAAGGAAATTGAATTGGCAATCAAAAAGCAACCCAAGAACAAAACTCCTGGATCAGATGGTTTCACTGCTGAATTTTATCAAACATTTAGTGAAGACCTAATATGCATCCTCCTTAAAGTTTTCCAAAAAGTAGAAGAGGAGGGAATACTCCCAAACTCATTCTATGAAGCCAGCATCACTCTAATACCAAAACCAGGCAAAGATGCCACAAAAAAAGAAAATTACAGACAAATATCCCTGATGAACACAGATGCAAAAATACTCAACAAAATATTAACAAATCGAATTCAAAAATTCATCAAAAAGATCATCCATCATGATCAAGTAGGATTTATTCCAGGGATGCAAGGATGGTACAACACTTGAAAATCCATCAACACCATCCACCACATCAACAAAAAGAAGGATGAAAACCACATGATCATCTCCATAGATGCTGAAAAAGCATTTGACAAAATTCAACATCCATTCATGATAAAAACTCTCAACAAAATGGGTATAGAGGGCAAGTACCTCAACATAATAAAGGCCATATATGAAAAACCCACAGCCAACATCATTCTTAACAGCCAGAGGCTGAAAGCTTTTCCTTCAACATTGGGAACAAGACAAGGATGCCCACTCTCCCCACTTTTATTTAACATAGTTCTGGAAGTCCTAGTCACGGTAATCAGACAACACAAAGATATAAAAGACATTCAGATTGGCCAGGAAGAAATTAACTGCCCCTGTTTTCAGATGACATGATATTGTACACAAAACACCTAAAGAATCCACTCCAAAACTACTAGATCTAATACCTGAATTCAGCAAAGTTGCAGGATACAAAATTAATACACAGAAATCTGTTGCATTCCTATACACTAATGATGAACTAGCAGAGAGAGAAATCAGGAAAAGAATTCCATTCACAATTGCATCAAAAAGAATAAAATACCTAGGAATAAACCTAACCAAGGAAGTGAAAGACCTATACACTGAAAACTACAAGACACTGATGAGAGAAATTAAAGAAGATACCAATAAATGGAAACACATCCTATGCTCATGGATAGGAAGAATTAATATTGTCAAAATGGCCATCCTGCCTAAAGCAATCTACAGAATCAATGCAATCCTTATCAAAATACCAACAGCATTCTTCAATGAACTAGAGCAAATAGGTCTAAAATTCATATGGAACCACAAAAGACCCCAAATAGCCAAGGCAATCCTGAGAAGGAAGAATAAAGCTGGGGGAATTACGCTCCCAACATCAAGCTCTACTACAAAGCCACAGTAATCAAGACAATTTGGTACTGGCACAAGAACAGACCCACAGACCAGTGGAACAGAATAGAGAGCCCTGATATGAATGCAAGCATATATGGTCAATTAATATATGATAAAGGAGCCATGGACATACAATGGGGAAATGACAGCCTCTTCAACAGCTGGTGTTGGCAAAACTGGACAGCTACATGTAAGAGAATGAAATTGGATTATTGTCTAACCCCATACACAAAAGTAAACTTGAAATAGATCAAAGACCTGAAAGGAAGTCCATGAAACCATAAAACTCTTAGAAGACAACAGAGGAAAAAAATCTCCTGAATATAAACATGAGTAATTTTTTTTGTGAATGCATCTCCTCGAGCAAGGGAAACAAAAGCAAAAATGAACACATGGGACTACATCAAACTAAAAAGTTTCTGTACAGCAAAGGACACCATCAACAGAACAAAAAGGCATCCCACAGTATGGGAGAATATATTTGTAAACGACATATCTGACAAGGGGTTAACATCCAAAATATATAAAGAACTCACATGCTTCAACACCCAAAAAGCAAATAAACCTATTAAAAAATGGGCAGAGGATATGAACAGACTTCTCCAAACAAGAAATTCAGATGGCAACAGGCACATGAAAAGATGCTTCACATTGCTAATTATCAGGGAAATGCAAATTAAAGCCACAATGAGGTATCACCTCACACCAGTTAGGATGGCCGACATAGAAAAGACTGGGAACAACAAATGCTGGTGAGGATGCAGAGAAAGGGGAACCCTCCTACACTGCTGGTGGGAATGTAAACTAGTTTACTGCATTGTGGAAAACAGTATGGAGGTTCCTCAAAAAACTCAAAATAGAAATACCATTTGACCTAGAAATTCCACTCCTAGGAATTTACCCTAAGAATGCAAGATTGCAGTTTCAAAAAGACATATGCACCCCTTTGTTTATCGCAGCACTATTTACAATATCCAAGAATGGAAGCAACCTAAGTGACCATCAGTAGATGAATGGATAAAGAAGAGGTGGTACATATACACAATGGAATATTATTCAGCCATAAGAAGAAAACAAATCCTACCATTTTCCACAACATGTATGGAGCTAGAGGGTATTATGCTCAGTGAAATAAGCCAGTTGGAGAAAGACAAGTACCAAATGATTTCACTCATCTGTGGAGCATAAGAACAAAGCAAAAACTGAAGGAACAAAACAGCAGCAGACTCACAGAACCCAAGAATGGACTAACAGTTACCAAAGAAAAAGGGACTGGGGAGGGTGGGTGGGAAGGGAGGGATAAGGGGGAAAAAGGGGCATTACGATTAGCACACATAATGTAGTGGGGGGGGCACGGGGAAGGGAGCGTAACACAGAGAAGACAAGTAGTGACTCTATAGCATCTTACTACGCTGATGGACAGGGACTGTAATGGGGTATGTGGTGGGGACTTGAGAATGGGGGGAATCTAATAACCACAATATTGCTCATGTGATTGTATATTAATGATACCAAAATTAAAAAAAAAAACTGCTCAAGACCACTAACCACTAGGGAAATGCAAGTAAAAAATATAACAAGATACAACCTAGTGATCGTCAGGATGACCACTCTCATAAAACAGGAAACAACGGGTTTGGGTGGGAATCTGGTGCAATTGGAAACTGAATACGTTGGTGGGAATGTAAAATGGTACAGCTGCTGTGGAACATGTATGGTGAGACCCCAAGGAATTAAAAAGAATTCCATGTGAACCAGCAGTCCCACTTCTGTAGGTATATATACACCAAAGAATTAAAAGCAGTCTCTTGAATAGATATTTGTGCACCCATGCTCACAGCAGCGATATTAAGAATGCTAAAAGGTGGACACAACCTGAGTATCCATTGAGCGGTGGACGGAGAAGGAATATGTGGACTCTCCATACAATGGACTATTTTTCAGCCTTAAAAAGGAAGAAAATTCTGCAATGTGCTACAACATGTAAGAGCCTTGAGGACATTACACATGACTGAAAGGAGACACAACAGGACGAAAACTGTGAAATCACATATATGTGAGGTCCCTGGAGCGGTAAACTCCATGGAGACAGAAGTAGAAGGGTGGCTCTAGAGGCTGGGACAGGGGTGGGAGTTAGTGTTTAACTTCTTCAACGCAACCGAAGACAAAAGGAGACAGAAAGTCTGCAGAAGAGACGAGAAGACGTGGAAGGCAGGGGACAGTGTAAACTGGAAATGGGCAGAATTCCAGAAGACAGTAGAGTTCGGAGCACAAATAATAACAGCAGGTGGCTTTTCAAGGGGGGCAGAGGCCAGCCGGCGGGAGGGGGCATCGGTGTGGAATGGGGACAGAGCTTTGGCTTTACGAGGTGAAAAGAGCTGTGGGGACAGGTGGTGGGGATGGCTGTATGGCAAGCAGTGTTTTTAATGCCACTGAGGTGTACATTCAAATGGCCAGGCTGGAAAACTTTATGCTATGTGTATCTTCCTACAGTGAAAGGAAAAGAAAAATGGATACCGGGGTCAACCGAAAATAGAAAATACAGGGTAAATCATTGTTACACATTAGTTACCACAATATATGTTACATAGAATGAATTTGAGAGCTGAAAGGCAGGTCGTGAGACTGGGCACGACAACAAGCCGTGGCCATTTGGCGCTTCAGGGAGTCCCATCGGAAGCATGATCCACGAAAGGGCTGACAGTCACGGGAGTGAAAAGTACGTGCTGGGCAAATGCTGACCGAAAGGGGTCAGCTGCACCCATGGTGTTGGGATGGCGGGTGGCTAGTGTCGCCAGTGGTGGGAGGAGGGCTACGGACAGAGAGCCAGCACGGGTTCCTCTCCACACCAGCACATAGGCACCTAGAGGGATGGAGGGACGGGCAGGAGCGGGTGCGGGTGAGCATACCTCCCCCAGTCTCACGCTCTCAGAGGCTCCTCAGGGTCCACCTGGAAGACAGCTGCATCGGGCGACAGCAAGGGCACTGCTGGAGAGATCTCCATGCACCCAGAGTCAGGTCAGAACTCCTGCCTGGCTTCCAGAGTGTGAATTCAGCTGAGGATGGCAAGACGCAAGACACCTTTGTCCCCCTTACACCCCGCCCCCCCTCAAACTGGCAAGCAAGCTGAGTGGCAGAGGGAGAGAAACAGGAAGAGGCAAGGACCCCCCCCCCACAGACACATGCACCCCTCCCACTGCTGGCTCAGGCCTGATGGAGACCCAAGTGGGAAGCTGTGAGCTTTGCATTTTTAAACGTGGAGGACAGCAGGCAGTCTGTGTGAAATAGTCCTGACTGAGACCCAGAGCCGCGGGGTCTGCCATGAGCCTGGGGGCATGGGAGGTGCAGAGGCACAGAGGGGTGAAGATGCCTGGGCCTCCTAGGAGGGCACCGTGGTCTCCATGGCATCAGGGAACCCAGTGCGGAGGGGGCACAGGGTGCTGGGCAGCAACTGGCATCGGCACCAGAGGGCTGTTTGTGGTCAGGTGAGACGCATGCCTCCTTCTTCAGCAAATGCTGGCCGAGTCTTAACCCAGGTCGCCCCTGTGAGCACGAGGCCAGGCCACGTTCTTGGTCCAGTGTGGAGGACAGCCATCCAAGGCCGAGGTGTGGCACCTAGAGCCCTCTACCTCCCTGGGCCCTGGAGTGGAAGCTGGGGCCTGTCTCCAACCCACTGCCTACTTGGCCTGGGCGTCTGCTTGTCCCTGTGGCTTCCCACACTGGCAGGGGAGCTCCCCACCAGAAGGCTGTCTGCCTGCTTGGGGCCCGGAGCATCTCCCCTGCAGGAGCCCTCCTTGTCCTCAGGGCACTTGACCAGGTGGCCGGGGCCCTGCCTGCCGCTGGCCCACAGCCTGAGCAGGGGAGACGCAGCTGCCCCCGGGCAGCTCATCCGATGAGGACCATACCGTCCGGCCCAGGTGGGTGGGTCCAGGGCACAGGCACCTGGGGACCCCGAGGGCTGCTCCCCCACCCGGCCCGACCTGTGGGAGGGAGGGAATGAACGCGGGACCCCACCCAAGCCCTAGAGGAGGCAGGACCTTCCCTCGGCCCCCACACCGGCCCCACCCACCTTCCTGCCCCCAGCACGGGGCCCGCGGCCCCATCTGGACTCAGGCCTGTCTCAGACCCTTGCTTTGGGCAGTGACACATGGCCAGGCCCTCGGTTGGGCTGCAGCCACTCGCCGTGCCCACTGCCAGCGTGAACCTCTCAGCTGAGTCCTGGGAACTGTGCTTTCTCGGGGCTGGTCCTTCCTCTGTGGGCGGCCCTGCCCCTGGGGGCACCAGGGTTACACCAGCTGTGGGCGTGGCTAGATCGCAGCGCGTTCCTGGCACACCTCCCGATGCGTGCGCCCACCACTCTTAAAGCAACCGTGTGGACGTGCGGGCTCGCATCTGGGCCTTCCCCACCGGTACCCGTTCGTGTCCGCTGAGTGGCCCCGGGGGTGGACGCCGCGGGATCCTAGGGGAGTCTACATCCCGAGCTTCAAGGACAGGGCCCACTGTGTCCTCAAGGCTTGGCCGCCTGGCGGTCCTGCAGGCAGGGCTCCTGAGGTGCCGCTGCAGTTAGCGTGCCTGCCTCCAGAGGGCGACAAGGAGATGTGACTTCTGGGCCGAGGGTCCTGCCCCTCTGGCTTGCGCAGCGGGAGGTAGGGGCTGGATCAGGGCTGGGATTTGGGTTTCTTCCCTTCCCTTTCCTCAGGAAAAGAGTCCCAGAGCCTTCTTGGGGTACAGTCTCAGTCCTGGAGTTGGAGGCTGGAAGGACAATTGTGTGTGCTTGTGTGTGTGTGTGTGTGTGTGTTGAGGGTTGGGGGGTGGCCAGGGTGGGTGGTGAAGGGGTGAAGCTGGGACCCACCCTCAGGGGAGAAGGAGGCCGACCAGGATGCGCTCCCATAAGCCCACACAACTCAGCTCTTGCGCAAAGAGCAGGGAAGGGGACTTGGTGTGCCCCTCAGCTGACGGTCCACCTTCCCAACAGGGCACCATACACAGGGGCACCTTGCCCTGGCCTTGCCGTGGGAGGCCTCTGACCTGTCTCCTTCTCCGTACAACACTGTCCCACCCTCACCGGGTAGGAGGACGCCAGGCCCCTGTCCGTGCCCTCACTGGGCGGGCTGGGCCCTTGCTCTGCAGCTCTGCCTGGACATGCAGTCTCCTTCCCAGGAGACAGTCCCTGGCGGTGGGGGGAGCCTGCCACACCTGAGGGCAGGCCGAGCAGCGCAGTGGTGACATGGGGAGCAGCCCCTTATGTCTTCATCAATGATGAGCCATCCCAAGAAGGCTCTTCTGGGACCCACTCCTGGGCATCAAGGCTGGGGGTCTGGGAGGCAGCTGGAGTTCCCACCAGTGCGGGTGCTCAGTGCTGCAGGCCTCTCCCAAGTCCCCTAGGTGGGAGGGGCCGGCTCTGGGCCCACCTATATCCCAGCTTCCTGGGGGCAGGCTACTGGGGACATGGAAAACCGGCCCATAGCAATAGCCCTGAAAGCCCCAAGGACAGACGAGGAGAGGCCAGGGGCCTGGGGGCATCGAGCAGGGCGGGGCAGCAGGAGCGTGCGGGGCGGCCTGGGCGGTGCACCCTGACTCCCCCCAGGCCAGCACCTCCAGCACCAGGGGCTGACGGGCCGGCCGTCCCGAGGCACTGCCCCAGCTGGCTGCTCCCAGCGGAAGGCTGAAAGCAGGGACAGGCCAAAGGGCTCTCACATGTCCCTTCCCTGCGCCCTCCCTCCAAAGTCAGGCTGTGGCTCCCCCATCGCCCTGACCCCAAGTCGGGCACCAGTGGGAACCTCTGGGAAGGGCAAGGAGCTGGGGCTCTGGGGCCCCTCCGATGTGCTGGGGACCTTGGGAGGTGGCAGAACCCCTGAGCCTCAGCGTCCTCTGAAATCATCTCCTCAGTCATCTGAAAATGGGGCCCAGGACGGCACGCCCTCCACCTCACGAGGATGCCTCCACGCATAGATGAGAGGACCCAGGTCCCCAGACTCGGTTCAGCCCTCCGAGGCTCAGGGCCTGCCGAGCACCTGCCAGACACGGTCCTGGGAGAGCGGGGAGCCCCCGGCATAGACCATCTCCTCCCTCTGTTGGCCTGGCGCTGGGTCTGCGGCCCTGAGAGCACCCTTCAGGGAGGGAACGGAGGGTGTGGGCACTGCGCACAGGGCCGTGGGGGCAAGCATGGGCCAAGGTGAGCCAGCGCCTCCTCATCCTTCTGCCCAGGGAGTGGCTGGCAGGCCCCCCACCCCGCCCACCAGTGACCCTCGTCTCAGGGTGGGCATGGCTGCTCACCAGGACCACCAGGCCAGACAGCCCAGCCTTCAGCTATGTGTCTGGGTCCCACAGCTACACCCACGGGACCGACGGCCTCCCACCCCACGATGGTCCCTGGCTGGGTTATGTGCGTGCCTCTGCCACCTGCACAGGGCTGGGGAAGAGGAGGCCCGTGCTAGGGGCCCCTGAGCTTGGTGCGGCCGCCCCTTCCCTCCCTTCCTCTCCTGCTCAGCTTCTTGTGGGAAGGGATGGAAACGTCCAAGGCCCCTCTCATCTTTTGATAAGATAAGGGGCCCATCCAACCGGCGAGGGAGGTAGGAGAGGTCCCTGGCAGCCCCATTCGGCCCCCAGTCGAGCCCCCGCACCTCTCTCCACACAGCCAGGACCAGCGCTTGCGTAATTGCAGGCCAAGGTGCCCATCCATCTCTTTCCTCCTCCAGCCCTGACCCCTGCCCTGGGTATCCTGTCCCAGCCCAGGGACAGTGTCTCCCGTGACGCCATTGAGTCAGCCCGCCCAGGCCCCCAGGCCAGACAAAAGGACTGGGCTGGAAGGGGCAGAGGGGATGGGGGAATGGCTTTCAGGGCAAATGCAGCCATGCGGGCGGCAGGGCCCTGGCTGTCCCTGTGCCAGGCGCGGACGCTGGGGGCTGGAGCCTCTCTGGCCCCCAAGGCCGTGCTGCCCTTTGAAGCCATACCCCAGAGTCCTGGCAACAAGTGGGTGAGGGTGCTGCAGATCTGGAAGGAGCAGGGCTCTGAGAACTTTCACCTGGACGTGCATCAGACCTTCCAGGAGCTGGGGCCCATTTTCAGGTAAAGGCCTCCCCTACAGCCTGGCGGGAGCACCGGAGCCTCCTCTCCTCACTGGCTGCCGAGCCCTTGCTGGGCACCGTGCGCTGCCGTACCCCAGCCGGGCACCGTGCTCTGCACCCTGAAGAAGGCAGGGCAGGAGCTCAGCCGGGGCCAGTCTGCACCTTGGACAGTGGAGACCCTGGCTCTTGGTGAGGACAGAGCACCCAGGCCAGTGGCCCAGTGGACAGGAGGCAGACCCTAGAGCAGGAGAGGCTTCAGCTACCAGCGGGAGGGACTGCCTGCTCCGAGCCACAGCCCGGAAGGGGAGGCCAGCGGGAGTTCGCCCGGCTCAGTTCTGCAGAGCCAGGCCCAGGGGCGCGATGACACAGCCCCACAGCAAGGCCTTGAGCTTCGTCCCACAGGTATGACGTGGGAGGGACCAACATGGTGTTCGCGATGATGCCCGAGGACACAGAGCAGCTGCGGCGGGTGGACAGCTGCCAGCCCTGGAGGACACCCCTGTACCCCTGGCTGGCCTACCGAGAGCACCGTGGGCACAGATGTGGCGTGTTCCTGCTGTGAGGGGCAGGTGGAGGTGGCAGGAGGGGTGCAGCCCCAGCGAAGCCAGGGACCCCTCCCAGACAAGCATACCTGGCCTGGAGCCTGTCTGGGTGGGCAGGGAGAGGGTGGCACCTGCCCCTCTGAGGGCCCTCGTGTGGCCCCATGGACCTGGGCTTGGAAGAGGAGCAGCAGCATGGCAGGGCCCCGGGTAGGGCATCCCCAGAGAGAGGGAGGACGCTGGCCACCTGGGGCCCCCCACTCAGCGTGGGCCTTGGGGGTTCCCTTGGGAGCTTGGGTGCTCCCCTCACACAGGCCAGGAAGCCCAGGCCTGGAGAAAAGGAGCCCCTGGCCAGGGGCCCATGGCAGCGTGTGCCAGGCCTGAGGGTCCACTGGGGCTGAGGCCCTCCACAGGGCCCCAGGGGGGTCCCAGATGGGAGGCACACCAGCCTCAGGAGGGGGGTTCTGGGGACAGGGTGGCAGACAGCAGGCCCATGGCACCTTTGCTCAGAGACCAGGCCCTTGGTGGGTGCGTGTGTGAACCCGATCCTGTGTCTGTGAGGAGTGCCTGGTGGGTGGGCGGGTTTGTGTCCATCGTGCGTGCGAGTGGGTGTGTGCCCGCCTGGACCTGCATGTGTTCCTGCTCACTTGTGCACGTGGCCATGAGCTCTTGTCTTGGTCATTGTGTTCATGCACCTCCGTGTGTGCGCGTGTGTTTCTGAGAGTCCGAGGAAGGCCTCCAGTACATGGTGTGTGACCTGAGTGTGCTGTGCGCATCTCCCCGTGTGCATGCGTGTGCTCTCAGGTCATTGGGTGTGTGGGTGTGCATGTGATCGGTCTCAATCCCTACAGGGTGCTGGCCCTAGAGCAGAAGGTGTGTGGGCACCAATGTGGCTGAGTGGGGGCCCCGTCCCATCCCTCGCCAGAGGTTGGCCCCGGGGCCCCGTGTGCTCTGGGCCCTGTTTTGCCTGCATTCTGAGAGGCATAATCTGGTCCCAGCCTTAGACCGGCTGGAGATCGTGCAGGGAGAGCAGCAGGTGATGCTGGCCCAAAGGTGAGGATGTCAGCCGCGGGGTGGCTGGGGACATGGGGGCTGGGAGGGGCCTTTCCACTCTGGCCACGACGAGAGCACCACGGGCAAGGCTTGGCAGGAGGGCCAGCCTCCTTCCTCACAGAGGCCTCCACACCCGGGGCACTGGGGGTGGGATGGCTGAGGCATGTGCCAGCACAGGGCCTGCAACTTGGCAGGAACCAGCTCTGTGAACCCGTGTGGCATCCCCGGTAGAAGCTCGGGGCTCAGCCCTGGTTCAGCCTTGAGCGCCCTGGGTGCAGCACACCTCAGCCTGCAGTGAAGGAAGCAGTACAGCTCAGGCTGAAATGCAGGCAGACGGTCCCCCAGTACCAGCAGGCAGCTGCCTGCCTTGCCCGCTCCCTTTGGGGATGAGGATGACACCGGGGTATGGGGCACAGGGCTGGGGGCCAGCTGCTGCCTCAGGCTGGCCTGAAGCCCCGGTCTCTGCCGTACAGAAATGGGCCCCAGTGGCGCTTGGACAGACTGCAGCTGAACCGAGACGTGCTGTCACTGCAGGCCACCCACAAGTTCATCCCCATGGTGGACCGGGTGGCCAGGGATTTCTGCAAGGCCCTGAAGGAAAAGGTGCTGCAGAATGCCCGGGGAAGCCTGACCCTTGATGTTCAGCCCAGCATCTTCCACTACACCATAGAAGGTGTGGGGTCTTGCAGAAGGGGCCAGCTCAGTGGCGCCAGCACAGGCCAGGACTGGGGCAGGGAGGGATGGTGGGAGGGAGGCGGCTGTGAGGTTGTGGGCCACCTTGGGCTCAGCAACCCTGTCCTCCCCACAGCCAGCCACTATGCCCTTTATGGAGAGCGGCTGGGCCTCCTGGGTCACGGCCCGAGTGCTGCCAGCGTGGGCTTTCTCCACGCTCTGCAGGCCATTTTAAAATCCACCGTGCAGCTCATGTTCATGCCCAGGAGCCTGTCACGCTGGGTGAGCTCCACGACATGGACAGAGCACTTTGAGGCCTGGGACTACGTCTTCCAGTACGGTGAGGGCCAGGGGCCCAGCGGTCCCGTGGGGCAGGGACACCAGGGCCCCCGGTCTCCACCCACTGTGGTCGTGGCCTCCTCGTGGTCTGGCCTGAGAGTGTTAGTGGTGGGGTAGGGTGGGGCTGGCCCCCGACTTGGGGTAAGAGCAAGGACACTCGGGGGTGGAGGGCTGGTGGGTAGGAAGACTACAGGGGTTTGCCCACACCTGACCCAGGGTCTCAGTCTCCCTGCCCCACAGCCAACAGTTCCATCCAGAGAACCTATCAGGAGCTGACCCTCGGCCCCCCGCAGCACTACAGCGGCCTCTTGGGGGAGCTTCTCGCGCATGCAGACATGAGCCTGGAAGCCATCAGGGCCAACTCTGTGGACCTCACTGCTGGGAGCGTGGACACGGTGAGGCCGGCAACCAGCCTTCCCCCCACAGAACTCGGGGCCCGCCTGACACTCATGCCCCCTGTCCCCAGTCAGTGCCTGGAGGATTCCAGTCTTGGACCTCAACTTTTCGGACTGGCGGAAGGCGCTGAGAGGAGGGAACTCGGGAGCCAGGCGGCAAGGGCAGGGGCTCCTGGCAGAGTGCAGAGTGGGCGAGGCTGGGGCTGGGGGACACGCAGCAGCACAGACCCCCGGGCATGGTCTGTGTCCCGGGAAAAGGGGCCCTTCCCACGGACAGGTTTCTTGCGGCTCTCACTGGAGATCCTGGGTGAGGAGGTGCTGGGCTGATGCCAGAAGACTGGCCCAGGACTGCAGCCTGTGGCGGAGAGAGCGCATGGCAGCAGGGCGCAGCGGGCAGGGTGGGCGCCAGCAGGAGGGGAGGAAGCCGAAGCTGCCTGCCTCTAGACCCACCATCCAGCCAGCATCCCTGATGGGCTGCCAGGGCTGGGTGCTGGGATTCTGAGCAGAGGCTCAGGCCTGTGGTGGGGAAGCTCACTGAGCAGAGGCTGAGAAGCAGCCACGCGGCCAGAGCTGGGGGCCAGGTGGCCAGTTCATGTTAGGACCAGGAGAATCCCAGGGGAGGACCCCATGGGAGCAGATGGACCTGGGCCCCAGGCCCCCTTCCCCCCACCTCCCCACCACCAGTGGCCAGAGTGCACCCCTCCTGGACCCCGGAGCAGGGTGAGACCCAGCCCTTAAGTGGCCGGAGGAGGCCTGGCTTCACTGAGACTAGGGACACCACCCTGGATGGGTTCAGGGAAAGTCGGCCAGGAGGTGGGGAGTAGGGTCCTAAGGTCTCAGGTCCAGGGGCTGTGTCCTTCTCTGAGTGCGCACGGCACCCTGGGTCTGAGACGATCCTGCCCCCTGGGGAAAGGCCATCTTCCTGGGAGGGGCACCCTGAGGCTGAGGTGCCTGGCACCCATGGCTCCCACAGACGTCCTACCCCTTGCTGATGACCCTGTTTGAGCTGGCCCGGAACCCCACCTTGCAGCAGGCCCTACGCCAGGAGAGTTTGGTGGCCGAGGCCAAGATCTCTGAAAACCCCCAGACGGTCTTCACAGAGCTGCCCCTGCTGCGGGCAGCTCTCAAGGAGACCTTGAGGTAGGTGGGGCAGATCCCGGCTGCCCAGCTGCCTGGGTCCACCGGTTGGAGGGCACAGCTCACTGGGCTTGCACACGGAGCCTGGGGCCCAGAGGCAGCTTCCCTAAGGAAGCTCCAGCCCCTGCCCTTCCTCCCCCTGAAGCCACAGGGGTGCCCCTCCTTCGGGTATCCGGCGTCAGCGTTCTGGGTGCCGGGGCTGCGCAGGCTGGGGGAGCCTTGGCTGGGCTCAGGAGGTGCGAGGAAGCAGCTCCTCGTGGGGCGCTGAGGGGGGAGGGGCGCATCCTGGGCTGGGAGGACGGCAGAAGGGAAGTGTGGGCCCCACGCCAGCTGAGGACCTGCTGGGGGCTCTGTCCACAGACTGTACCCCGTGGGTATCTTTGTGGAACGCCGGGTGAGCTCAGACTTGGTGCTGCAGAACTACCACGTCCCGGCCGGGGTGAGTGAGGCCCCACGGACCCCCAGCAGCAGCCGGCCCGCGGGCCCTTTGCCCCGGGCCGCTGACCGAGCCCTTCCCCACCTGTGCGCAGACCCTGGTCAAGGTGTGCCTCTACTCTCTGGGCCGAAACCCCAGCGTGCTCGCCAGGCCCGAGAGCTACCATCCGCAGCGCTGGCTGGACACGAGGGCCGCCAGCAGCAGGTTGGCGCACCTGGCCTTCGGCTTTGGCGTGCGCCAGTGCCTGGGGCGGCGCCTGGCGGAGGCGGAGATGCTCCTGTTCCTGCACCACGTAAGCTGCCGGGCGGGGCGAGGCACGCGGGGCGGGGCGCTGGGACGGCGCGCGCGGCGCTGGGACCTGCCTCTGTCCTAGGTGCTGAAAGGCTTCCTGGTAGAGACTCTGACGCAGGAGGACGTGCGGATGATCTACCGCTACGTCCTCATGCCCTCCACCTTACCCCTGCTTACCTTCCGGGCCACCAGCTAGGCGCGCACCGCCCTGCGGGGTGGGCCGCGCCGCTAGCGCCCCTCTGCGCGGCCCCAGCGTCCCCGCCCGGCCTTCTCCCAGGGCCACAGCACTGTCCAGCCCGCGCCCTGTGCAAATGGAACAGCCCGGGCCCTCCGAGGCGCAGGGCTCGCCCGGCCCGACAGCGAGGCCGGGGCAGAGCCGCTGACGAACCCTGGTCGCAGGCCCCGGCTGTGTGCCCAGCCCCACCAGGGCCTTTCCAGCAAGGAGCCCCTCTGAGGACCCCAGCACCAGCTCCAGGCCCCTCACGTGGCCTTCCGCATGACGGCTTGTCGGGCGCGTGGGCTCAGGGTGGCGTGGACGAAGGTGGGGCCGCTGGAACGTCGGCGGCCACAAGCACCCTCCCGTTCATCAGTGGGCACATATCCATGGGCACTTTCTGCATGTCAGGCAGTCACTGTGATGCCCGTAGTGAGGAAGACAGTTCTCTGCCTGCGGTGGGACTATATTCCATGAGTCTGAACTATGGAAATAGGTGCAGACGTCTTTGTTTCCATAATTTGGGTAATGTCAAAAGTAGACCCAACATGATCTTCATTCAACAAAAGGATTGCTCACTTTGGGGTGTCTGATTATTGGGGCACTAGGCGTCTGTAAAAATAGAAATAAAAAAATGAGGCACATCTCTAAGTATTCATATAGGGTAACGTCCACTACAGATAAGGCAGGTCACAGAGTTATGCCAGTACGTATGTGGGCTCACCACTCCCCAAACACACACACCCCATGTAAACATATATCCTCTGTATTTTAGGCAGAACCTTTATAGTGAAGAGAAAAAGCTCAAAGCCCCTAGAAACCGAGACAAATGTCCAGAAAAAAGCCTTTTCATGAGCACACTGTCAGAGGTCAGGAAACACCTACACTGTCAAAGTGTGTTGGGAAAATGTCCGTTTATTCCTGTATTTAAATTCAGCTAAATGTGCGTTCAAGAATCCCAGCTAAATGAAATATTTTCAGAGACCCTCAGTGACCAAAGCTGCTCCCCTATGGCAGGTGCCCACCAAGAGAACTGCTCAGCCTTGGCTCCAAAGAATGGGAAGTGACCCAGGATAGGATGAGAGGCCTACAGGCCGGTGGGCGCAGATGCCAATACACCTACAGGGACACATCTGATTCCCCCGACTACGGAGAGGTGGAAGGGACAGGCCCTGGGCCTTGTGCCGGAGCCGCCCCTCAGCACGCAGCCTTGGGATGCTGAGAACATTCCAGATGCGAGTCTCTGCTTTGACCTGTACGCCTGGTCAGTGTTCAGAATAGGCCCCCTTCAGCCTTCAGCACATGCGAAGAACACCGTATTGATGTTAACCCTTTTACCCAGAGCACCAGGGGCCCCGGACCGCGCGAGGCGCCCTCAGGTGGCCCCTGGCGTGGCCTCGCCTACAAACTGCGGGTGCGCCGCATGGGCTGGCACGAGCAGTCTGACTCTGTCCTCCACAGGACCTGCAAAAGATTCTGAAGGAGCAATAACTACATTGTTAGTGATATAATATTGCTCTAACGGACCCACCAAAACCAGACACTTGTGCGTCACCCGGCCCACACTTAATATCCATCCCATGCAGACAAGGCTCTGGGAGAGGAACTGCCATCGACCCACCACCTTCCCAATCAGCAGTGGGGGCCCAGAACATGAGGACTTTTGCCCGAGGGCACAGGACCAGCTGGTGGGACAGTGGGGATTGGGACTCTCGCCCAAGTTCTTCCTGAGGTGCCCATAATGCCAGGCAGAGAGGGGCCCTGCTGGTGGGGCCAGGAGGTTGGAATGTGAGCAGGAGCAGCCCGGGGAAGGGCTGCAGTTCGAGCTGGGATTGCCTCTGGATGTCCTGCGATGGTGGTGGTGGTGGTGGGTGGCACGAGGCCCAGAGGCAGCCCTCCCTCCATACCCCAGCCACTGAAATGAGAAGTGACAGGCACCCCACGTCCCCAGCAGAGGCTGCCCCAAGGCTGTTGCCTCTCTGCTCAGACCGACCCCAGCTGGCGCCGAGCCACCTAAGGAAAGCCGCGCCAGCACCCTCGCATGCTTGGCAGCGTGTGTGCTCACCAGGCACCAAGCCGGAGCCTTCCATCGCCCTTGAGACCTGCGTCTCAGGGGGGCTTCTGGTGCGGTGCGTCCTGGCTTCGGGCACCACATGGAGCCACCAGAGGGTTCTAGTCAAGGGCCTGGTGCTTGGACGTGCGGCGCCTACAGCTCTGTGCCTCTCAGCAGCCCTGAATAAGACTTCACTATCACACCAGAATCAAATTCTTCCCTACTTTGATCAGACACTATGTCTTTAGGAAGGCAGGAAAACACCTGCTAAGCAGAGATCACCTAAGTACCCCACTTCCAGGTGAGACGTGGGAGAACAGCCCACGCTGAAGCTGAGTGCTGCCTGGATAGGGGCCCTGCACCCAGCAGGGCTGTGGACTGACGCCCTGTTGAAGATGTCTGTGTCTGCTGTCATCTCTCCAAAGCCTCGCGCTCTCTGCTTCTCTATCCTCCCCGCCCAGGAGTCCAAGTGCACTGAAGCCAGCTGCTGGACGGCCGCCCGGGGTCCCCTTGCCAGTTGTGGGCATTCCCTCCTCCACTCCCTGGGCACGGGGTTCATGTTCCCCACGTTCCATTTTGCTGAGTCTCAATGGCCGCCGATTCCACCTAGTTTCCTCCTTTCCCGCGTTTTGTTTCTCAGCTCTCGAGTGTCTGCTCGATCTCCTTCTCATGCCGCCTCCGCTGAGCGATCGGTCACTTGTAACGTCCTTCTGTTCACTGTCTGCATTACATCGATTTTGGAAATTAGAACATATTTATTATTTATATTATACTGTGTATATGACATGTTATTACTTGTGTTACAGTGCTAAAGCCATCCTTATAAATAGAAATTTATTATCTAAAATCATATATTAATAGGGAAAACTGAAAGCCACAGATCTGATTCCCTATTTCAAGAAATCAGAAACATTATAACAAACCCAAAGGAAATAGAAACAAACTAATAAAATAGAAAATGTGCAAAAGAATAGAAATTAAAAGTTATTTCTTTGAAAAAAAATACTGATAAATCCCTAGGTAATGACTAAGAGAGAAGACACCAATGATCAATATCTGGAATGAAAAAGATGACATGTCTACAGATCTTATAAACATTAAAAAGGTGTGCAAAAATATAAACCATGCTAGTAAAACGGGTCTTAGAGTTTGTGAAAATAAGCCAAAAGCAAGTGAGTTCCACCTCCCCCCAAATCCAGCTCTGCCAGAAAACAGGATAGATTCTATCAGGCCAACTGAGGCCCAAATTAATGGAGTCAGAGAGCCCCATATTGACAGGATCCCACACTGCACTTTGTGTCTCAGAAGAACCACAAACTGACATGGTGCAGAGGCAGTCCATGCTATGTTCCTGGTGCTACAGCCTGAAGAGACAATGGCTGGGAAGCCAACCAGTCAGGACTGAAGGAGGCTGCATCCCTCGTTCACATATGCAGAACAGAACAGAAACCTGGGGCAGCTTTTTCTATAAAAATAACCTCTTCTCTCTGTTTCCTCAAACTGTACATCTGCTTCATACTTGAATGCTCCACCTCCCCAGCTGGAAACTGTTTTCAGTTGTTTGTTTTTTTGTAATAGTTCTCCTTGATTAAATTTCTTGTTTGATAAAGAAATTGTTAACAAGTTGATACCAAAAGCACAAACCATAAAAAGAACAGCTGATAAATTGGTCTTCACCACAATTAAACACTTCTGCTCTGCTAAAGACTCTGTTAATCTAATGACAAGGCCAGCTATGGACCAGGAGAAAATATTTGTAAGTCACATAGTATGTGGATAAGTGTAATCTAAAATATGTAAGGAACTCTCAAAACTTATCAGTTAAAAAAAGGAAGATCAATTAGAAAATGGGCCAGAACACATGAACAGACATTTCACCAATGAGTAGATATGGACAGCAAATAAGCACATGAAAAGATGTTCACCATCGTTGCTATTTATGACCACGATGAGATGTCACACATCAGAATGGCTAAAGTAAAACACAGTGACCACACCAAATGCTGACAAAGATGCAGAGAACTGGGATCATTCACAACTGCAGGGGGGAACGTAAAATGGTCAACCACAGTGGAAAACAGGTTGGCAGTTTCTTATGAAGGTCAGCATGCAACTAGCATGAGATGTAGCACTATACTCTTGAATGCTTACCCTAGAGAAATGAACAAGTATGTTCAGCAAAAAACCTGTGCGCAGATGTTACTAGCAGGTTCATTCAAAATAGCCAAAACCTGGGAACTACCCAGGTGTCCTTCAGTGGGCGAGTGGTTAGGCCACCCGTGGCCCATGCACACCCTGTGGGACACCTCTCAGCCATAAGAGGAATGAACTGGTGGGACAGGCAGTGACCTGGTGAATCTCAAGGGGAAGTGAGAAAAAGCCAATTACATACACACCTCCTCATACCATAGGGCTCCATTTGTGTAATATTCCCCTAATGATACCGGCTTTCTCAAACTGTCCAGGCACCCAGAACCTGCGACGGGGAATTCTCGTAGTGGGATCCCCTGAGGATGCGGAGGCAGCCCCTTCTGTGCAGCCGATGTTGAATACATGAATGCGTGAGTGGTAGGTGCTGAGGTCTTGTCCCTCAGCCTGGCGCTGTGATGAGATCCACTCTGTGTGAGAAGGGCCGTGACAGCTTCCCCATCTTACAGAGGACATGGCAGCTCAGCTGAGCTCACCCTTCAAACCTGCCACCAGGTAACGCCGAGCTGGAGACCTCTCTCCTCTTTGGGACACTTCACAGAAAAAATAAATCTTCGCATGGTTAGGTCAGCACAACTCCACAGGCCCTGGTGCCCTGCCACTGGGAAGCTCTTTGCTGGGTCTGTGGGCTCAGATTCGGGATGGACAGAAAGCACAGAGCTGGGTGGGCAATCCTGCAGCAAGTCACCACAGCCTCCTTGTGCAGTGTCAGTGGCACCGAGCAGTACTTTATCTTCCTTACGGCCGACAGAGGAAGGTGGGACCTGGCCACCCCCACGGGCTCACCTAGGTAAGTGGGACTTCAGAGACATGTTTGTTTTAGAGCCAAAGAACTGCTTTCCCTGAAATATCCACATAAGCAAAACAGTGATGTCTGCTTGAGCGGCACCAGGAACGTGGGGCCAGAGGGGGGATTTTGTGACCCAAAGCAGCCCTTAGAAGACTTTGCTCAGCACCACGCACCACCTGGGGGCAGCTAAGTGGCCACCAGTCACTAGCCGCGCGTGGCTATTGAGTATTTGAAAGGCTCGATCGTGGAACTATTAAATATTATTTTATTTGAATTAATTCACATCTAAACAGTCACACTCAGCTTGAGGTGAAGTCAGAACACAACTCTAATGGGCCTTAAATGTCCATGTCTTGCTGTTCCTTGTCTTTTTAAAATTTAATCAAGAAATGCACTCCTTATGTCCTAACAATCTGAAACAGCTGAGCTAGCTGTGCAGTTTTGCCTGTTCTGTGTGTGGTGGTCTTGGCAGTGTGGTCTGGAGGACTTGGGGTCTGGGACCCCAGCGTACAAAGAGCCCTTGTCTTGCTGCTGTGGCCCCGGTGACAACAGCCCGTCCCTTCCAGGAGGCCATAGGCGCCACCAGGTGCCATGCAGGGTCAGAAGCTCCCTGTTCTCACCCCTCACCCTGCAGGCATCTGCTGCCGCCCCCGGGGTCTGGCTCCCTGCAGAGCTAGCAGGGTGGACGCTGCAGGCACAGAGGATGGGGATGGTTCCAGGAGGGCTTGCGCTGGCTTCCCCAAACACCCGGCT
Source organism: Smutsia gigantea (assembly GCA_032199065.1). Lineage (NCBI taxonomy): Eukaryota > Metazoa > Chordata > Mammalia > Pholidota > Manidae > Smutsia > Smutsia gigantea. Next base: position 75,353 of record JAVSCE010008217.1, on the reverse strand, counting down.
TTCCTCTGCCTCCCTCCTCCTTCCGCCTCACTCACTTTCCCACGTAACTGCGGCCCCTCACTGTCTGCCTCTCCGGGTCCTGCTCCCTCTAGAGCGACGGTGGAGGTGCATCCTCAGGAGCCAACTGTTCAGTTCTCAGGAAATCTGGGAGCCTTTGTTAAGGACAGTCATTATTTAAAGTTAGATTACATTAACTTACAATTAAACAAATATATCGTGACAAAAGTGACCCCAAAGCTGCCTGCCCCATGGCCACCTACCCTCTGACCGTCATGCCTGCCTGCTGTAGGTGCAGCATGGCACCCGTGATGAGCTGGCTTGCATCTTCTCCAGCCGGTCTGCAGCCACTCACGGAGGCAGCCATCAGCCGTGCTGGGAGCCTGGACACCACAGAACATGGCAGATGCTAAAATCAGGTCTTGATTTATTGTTTTGTTGATTATTTAGACATAAGAAAATGACAGAGAAAATGCTAATAATGCAGAAGTGTATTGTCTATCGCTGTGAGAACAGCACAAAGTTTAGGGCACATATTCTTCCATATCTAATTCCACAAATTCATTTACATCGTGGATGACTGAGTTCCAGCACACGTCCTCTGCTGTCTCACTTCCATCGTACTCTTTAATAGAGAAGGAGTATCACCCCAGCATTCCTCAGACGGGGCACTTCCCTGTGGATGCAAGGCAAAGCAGTGCAGGTGCTGGGGGTTTCGTCTGCGTGTTGTGGCAGTGCTTCACCAGGGCAGCAGTGGGGGAGCTAGGCCCACGTCCAGTGCACTGCAGCCCTGCCATCCTGCCCCTGCCCTGCGTTGCACTCCCTCCCCCTGCCCACCTACACTCTCCCTCTGACCCTTCACTATCCCCCCTGTATGGTTCTGTATTGCTTCAACCGGCCTCGACCCCCTTACCCTTGGATCACAGTCCTTTCAGTTAATAGCACAGAAGGGCTTAGTCTTCACGGGACTTCCACCCTCCTCAGAGGCCATGTTGCCTGTGCAGACACGCAGCCCCTGAGGGTTCTGGTCTCAGGGCATCTGGGATGATGGCCAGACTGATGGGGGCATTTCTCACCCTCTCGCTGGTGGGTGCTCCAGGCTGGCCTTGGAAGCACCCCTCCCTCAACTAAAGAGGCCAAGGCTCTGAGCCCCAGTGCCGCCCACTGTCTCCCAGCCATGAAGCCGCACACCCAGGCCTTGGACCCAGATGCTCTGACCTCACCAGGGCTCACCTCCCCACCCCCACAGACACTGCCAGAGACCGGCTCCCTCGGTGGGGAGGCATCTGGCTCAGGGTCCGCTTGGGCCCATGTCCCTGGACTCAGCAGCCAGGGCACATCAAGCCGCAGTTTCCTGTTTCCCAGGCCACGTGTGGATGGACAGATGCCGGTCTGCTCTCCAAAGGTTTGCAGACCCCCTGAGGCCCCTGTGACTCCTGGGATGACCATGACTGTCACTAGAGCTGCTGGCTGCTGACCATCCACGTGCTGAGTCTGAGTCCCCGAAACAGGCCCGATGGTGGTTTATTCAGGAGGAGAAGGGTACCTCTTGGAGATGAGGAAGGGGAGGCAGTGTCCAGCCAGCTACACGGCAGGCTGCAGCTCCCTCTTCGGGACCCTCTTGGAGCCTGTGGCACCCTCGTCTGCAAATCGTCAGGGAGGGAAAGTGTGGGCTCCCTGACGCCAGCTGTCATTGTGCGGGCCTAGGGGACTGAGGGGGGCATTAATTCCCCAGCATTCCTGGCCTCCTTGCTTGGGCGGAAACGGGATCCAAGCCAAGAAGTGCCTTACCCACACTGGCAGCTTGGCATGGTGCAAGCTGGCCAGCTGGGGGCACAGAGGGCTGTCCGTGGCATCCGCTGCCTCATCCCATTAGGCCTGCACGTGTGCCCTCCAGGGTAGGCGTGCTGGGCCCCCGTGGTGAAGTGACGGGAGTGAGTGGGATGCTTGCCCGAGGCCTTGTGGCCAGGAGGGCATAGCCACACAAAGGAGCCAGGCATTCCTTCCTGTCCCCTGAGCCTGGGGCCTCCTAAATAGGATTCCTACACTACCTGGAACTGCGGGAGGCACATGCAGAACCTTTCCCTGCCATACAGGCCTGGACCCTTTTCACTGCTGTGGAAGCCAGGCCCAGCCACAGCCTCTATGAGTGAGGCTGTGCACGGAGACCGGGAATGTCTGTGGATGAATGGATGGATGACTTTGCTGTGGGGGGCCTCTCTCACCATCTCCTGCTAGCAGGTTGACAAGGCCCACCAGGGCCCAGGGGCAGAGGTCCCACTGGCCAGGCCTCTGCAGCAGAAGGAGAGGCTGTGCCACCCGTGGGGACTTCCAGCTTCCAGGGGACAAGCTGGCTTCTCCAGGCCCCAGGATTGGTTCTGTAAGAGCCACAGTGACACAGGGCCCTCCAGGTGGCAGGCTCCAAGTGAGGCCCACAGGCACGGAAAGGTGCTTCCTGTTCATAGGGTGACCCCATGGGTGCACAGAGCTGGCCAGGAAGCATGGGGTGGAGAGAGGGACCCGGGGCATGGGTGTCTCCCTCAGCTGACTGGGCACCTGAGCTCTCCCACACAGAGCCTTGGGGATGGAGACCCCCAGGACACAGCTGGGAACAGGGCTCTCCCCTCAAAGCCACACCAAAGGACATTCAAGATGACGGCGTGAGAGGTGAGACAGAGAACTCCTCCCAAAACCACAGATAGTGTGAGAATAGAATTAATACAACTAACCCTAAAACAGCAACAGGAAAGAAGGCTGCACCAGACTGCCTACAGACCCCACGAACAGAGCAGAACTCATGAAACAGGTAACGTGCAAAAGCCTTGATCTGGTGGGACCCAGGCCCTTCCCCCACCCCAGCTCACCGGCGGGAGGAAGAGAAACAGAGTGGGGAGAGGGTGGAGGCCTGGGACTGCTGAACACCCAGCCCTGGAGATCTGCTTTGGGAGCACAAACCTACATTGTGTGGTGCTCTGGAGGATGGGGAGCTGGGACAGGCGGAGTGCTTGAGAGACAGATTCTGGCTGTTTGTGGAGGGCAGGATCCACACCCGGCGGCTCTGAGACAAGGGAAAGGCAAGCGGTCTGAGAGGCTTCCTAGCAGTGAGAGGGCTGCTGAAGGGGCGGGGGTTGCACGGAGAGTGTTGTGCGGGAGAAGGGATAGGAGGACAAGGTTGTCTGGGCACCCTCTGCCCAGCAGCTTGGGACCTTTGAGGAGCTTCAGGTGCTTCATCCCACTGGCTGCCTACTCAGCACCGAGGCCCCCCCAAGTGATACACAGCCTGCCGAGCCTTCCTCCTGGCCTGCTGGCACCTGCTCGCAATCTGGCAGTCACTGCACAGGTGTCAGGCCAGTCAGGGGGAGGCCATGCCTACCACAGCTAGAGACGCCAAGCACAGAGGCTTACACCTGTGTGCTCGGCCCACTGGCTCTGATACAGGAGACAGGCACCACAGATGGGAGTCAGGAAACAGATCTTTCCTCCACCCAGGCACCAGCTCCGCTCCCCTACAACCCCCAACCTCACTCTAGGGGCTGAGCAGCTGCAGAGACTGGAGCTTCTGGGCACTAGAGGGCACCCCACAGAAATATGAAACATTAAAAGAACATGGTTCAGACCAAAATCTCACAAACCCCAGAAAAAGGGCCAAATGAAACTGAACTCAACAATCTTCTTGAAAGAGAGTTCAAAATAAAAATCATAAACATGCTTATGGAGGTACAGAAAAATATTCAGGAACTCAGGAACGAATTTAAGATGGACATTCAATCACTAACAAATTCCATATCTGAAATGAAACGTACAATGGAGGGATTTAAAAGCAGATTAGATGTAGTAGAAATGGTAAATGGAATAGAAATTAGAGAAGAGGAATACAAAGAAGCTGAGGCACAGAGAGAAAAAAAGATCTCTAAGAATGAAAGAATATTGAGAGAACTGTGTGACCAATCCAAACGCAATAATATTTGCATTATAGGAGTACCAGATGAAGAAGAGAGAGACAAAGGGATAGAAAGTGTCATTGAGAAGTTAATTGCTGAAAACTTCCCCAATTTGGGGAAGGAGATTGTCTCTCAAGACATGGAGAGGCACAGATCTCCCAACACAAGGGACCCAAGGAAGACAACATCAAGACATATAATAATTAAAATGGCAAAGATCAAGGATAAAGACAAACTTTTAAAAGCACCTAGAGAGAGGAAAAAGATCACATAGAGAGAAAAACCCATCAGGCTATCATCATATTTCTCAACAGAAACCTTACAGGCCAGAAGGGAGTGGCATGATATATTTAATGCAATGAAGCAGAAGGGCCTCGAACCAAGAATACTCTACCTGGCAAGGTTATCATTTAAATTTGAAGGAGGGATTAAACAATTTTCAGATAAGCAAATGCTGAGAGAATTTACCTCCCACAAATCACCTCTACAGTGCATTTTGGAGGGACTCCTATAGATGGAAGTATTCCTAAGACTAAATAGATGTCACCCAAGGGATAGACAAAGAGTACAGAATATGATTCATAACATATGAAGAATGGAGGAGGAAGAAAAAGGAGGAAAAAAAAGAGTCTTTAGGTTGTATTTTAATAGCATAGGAAGTGAGTTAAATTAGACTGTTAGATAGTAAGGGAATTACCCTAGAACCTTTGGTAGCCATGAATCTAAAGCCTTCAATGGCAATAAGTACATACCTATCGATAATCACCCTAAATGTAAATGGTCTGAATGCACCAATCAAAAGACATAGAGTCACTGAATGGATAAAAAAAGAAGACCCACATATATGCTGCCTACGAGAGACTCACTTCAAACCCAAAGACATACACAGACTAAAACTGAAGGGATGGAAAAAGATATTTCATGCAAACAACAAGGAGAAAAAAGCAAGAGTTGCAGTACTTGTATCAGACAAAATCTTCAAAACAAAGGAAGTAACAAGAGACAAGGAAGGACATTACATAATGATAAAGGTGTCAGTCCAACAAGAGGATATAACCATTATAAATATCTATGTGCCCAACACAGGATCACCTACATATGTGAAACAAATACTAACAGAATTAAAGGGGGAAATACAATACAATGCATTCATTTTAGGAGACTTCAACACACCACTCACTCCAAAGGACAGATCAGCCAGACAGAAAATAAATAAAGAGACAGAGGCAGTGAACAACATACTAGAACAGATGGACCTAACGGACATCTACAGACACTCCATCCAAAAGCAACAGGATACACATTCTTCTCAAGTGCACATGGAACATTTTCAAAAATAGATCATATACTAGGCCACAAAAAGAGCCTCAGTAAATTCACAAAGATTGAAATTGTACCAACCAGCCTCTCAACATAATAAAGGCCATATATGACAGACCCACAGCCAACATTATACTTAATAGCGAGAAGCTGAAAGCTTTTCCTTTAAGATCGGGAACAAGACAAGGATGCCCACTCTCCCCACTTTTATTCAACATAGTTCTAGAGGTCCAAGCCACGGCAATCAGACAACACAAAGAAATAAAAGGCATCCAGATTAGTAAGGAAGAAGTCAAACTGTCCCTGTTTGCAGATGACATGATATTGTACACAGAACACCCTAAAGAATCCACTCCAAGACTACTAGATCTAATATCTGAATTCAGTAGATCTGTTGCATTCCTATACACTAACAATGAACTAGCAGAGAGAGAAATCAGGAAAAAAATTCCATTCACAATTGCATCATAAAGAATAAAATACCTAGGAATAAACCTAACCAAGGAAGTGAAAGACTTATACTCTGAAAACTACAAGACACGCGTGAGAGAAATTAAAGAAGATACCAATAAATGGAAACACATCCCGTGCTCATGGATAGGAAGAATTAATATTGTCAAAATGGCCATCCTGCCTAAAGCAATCTACAGATTCAATGCAATCCCTATCAAAATACCAACAGCATTCTTCAGTGAACTAGAGCAAATAGTTCTAAAATTCATATGGAACCACAAAAGACCCCGAATAGCCAAAGCAATCCTGAGAAGGAAGAATAAAGCAGGGGAATTACACTCCCTGACTTCAAGCTCTACTACAAAGCCACAGTAATCAAGACAATTTGGTACTGGCGCAAGAGCAGACCCAAAGACCAATGTAACAGAGCAGAGAGCCCAGATATAAACCTAAGCATATATATGGTCAATTAATATACGATAAAAGAGTCATGGATATACAATGGGGAAATGACAGCCTCTTCAACAGCTGGTGTTGGCAAAACTGGACAGCTACATGTAAGGGAATGAAATTGGATTATTGTCTAACCCCATACACAAAAGTAAACTCAAAATGGATCAAAGACCTGAATGTAAGTCATGAAACCATAAAACTCTTAGAAAAAAATATAGGCAAAAATCTCTTGGACATAAACATGAGCAACTTCTTTGTGCAAATCAGAGAAGAGTTATTGAAGCCAGGGTATGGCCAGCAGAGCAACATCCTGCTGCCAGCCCCTATTGCATTAAACCCTGGAGACACTGTTGAATGGACTTGGCCCTGGACATTTCAACACATGGACCAGTGATGGATGGCCCTTCTGGCACCTTGGGGGAAAGGCCTGGAAGCTGACCTTGTGTGTATTCCTGGAGTAACAGCAGAGTGGCCCCCAAAGATCACAGTAATGTACCAAAAACAACCAGGAGGTTATTTTCTCTTATAGTCCTTGTGGCCTGGATGCGCCCCCAGCTGCTGCTGCCACGTGATGAGTGCTCTGAACCCTCCACCTCTTCAGCTAGTGCCTGCCTATGAAATGTATGAGCATTGGACTTAATCTGCCTAAGACTTTGAACCTGGTTGAATCTTCTGGTTTAAGGATTATCATGATTTTATTGCTGTTGCTATTGTATATCATTAGTCTGGTCACAATGCTCCAGTTTTCTTGCCCAGGGACCATTGCAGAAGAGGGGGAATGAGTAGATTGTAAGGCAAGATTTCTGGAGGGGTGGCCTGTGGGTAAAATTGTAATATTTCCGGAAAATCTTGCCTGGCTTTAGTGCTTCTGCATATCAACAGGCATTCCTCAGGGGTGGAGAGTAGTTCATCTCCATATCAATGGGTAATTACCTGGTCGACCCAGGGCTTATCTGAACCTGAGAGGTTAGGGGGAGGGCTGATTTGCTTCTGCTAGAGCAGGAAAGAGAAACGGCCCCAGACTGTAGTTTGTAAGCAGTAAACAGGTTTTAAACTTTATTTCTGCCTTTGATTTTGGTTTTAGAGGCATTTTGCCCTGGGATTTCCTCTCTACCAAGTTACATGCCTGTAAAACCCCAGACCCTAAACCTTTCAGTGCGCTCGTCTCTCTGAGGTCACCAGCACTCTCTTTTCTCCAAATGTGCACTTTTGCCTTAAATAAACTTCTTACCACTCAACTTATAAAGTTTTGTCTCTGAGCTTTTCCAGTGGTCAGTGTCTTTATTACTTTGCTTTGTCATTCTAATCCTCCAGATTTAAGCTCAAACCTTCACTCCTTCTGTCCTATTTCAGATAAGTAAAGAGTGACTGCTGAGAGCTCAGATCTGGGCTTGCAAATTATCATCACCTGGGTGACCAGGTTGGAACTGCAGCTTATGGTCATGCTTTTTAGTAGCCTGTCTGAAAGTTCCTTTCTTTGTCTCTAAGAAGTGTGCAGAACATAATCTCACCCATCCAGTGAGTGCTCTGGAGGTCCCCCAAATCCTGGGGGGGTAGGGACTCAGTTCCCACACAGTGCAGATCCAAGCAGACACTCGCTTAAGGAGTTAGCAGGGGTTGTGCCCCATACCGTGTAGCAGTTTGATAAACTTCCTTTGCTATTCTAATCTGTCATTCTGTGACACTCTCACTTTAATAATTTCCCTCCTCACCTTGTACACTGACTTCTCTGAGTCTCCAAACAGACTCCCTGCTAACATCTCACCCCTGAGGTTGCCCACATGTACTAAGTCTGTAACTTTACAACTTTTACTCTGCTTCACTACCGTTTCTCTGCCCTTCAGTTCTTTGTTGCCGTGGTGACAAGAACCAAGGAAAATACACAATGCCCCCCCAACAATAAGGCAAAAACTTGGAAGTTCTAAAAAGAGCTAAAAGAAAAAAAGTTCAAATAAAATATAGTTGACTAATATACCATCAAAACAAACTGACAAGTCTACTATGAATTTAGATCCCAGGCTCCTTGGCACTTACATGAGGAGGTGCCTGGGCAAGTGGAGCCCTAGCCCTAGGCTGACACCCTGCACTGCAAGGGCCTCACGTGAGCACGTGCTTGCAGCCTGTGCACCAGCTCCACCTCCCACCCCACCAACGAACCCCCTTGCCACTCTTGGGCCTAGGGATGTGCACCCAGCAGCTCAGCCCATCCTCCATGAGTGGACAAGGAAGAGGCCCTGCAGCGGACCTGGGAAAGGACGCAGGCTCCAGCCAGGGTCATGTGCCCCAGGACCCCAGAGTGGGCTGTCTCCATAGACTGCAGTGCCCACGGCTCCTTCCTTCTTCCCAGCCCAATCTGGGCCTCATGAAGGCAGCAGGGACAGGGAGGCCAGGGCTCAGGATGGAGGATCAAGCGCAGAGGGGCCTCTGGGACAGGGCAAAGAGGAGCCTCCCAACGTGGGTCAGGCTGCCTCTGCACTCCCAAGCTCATCTCCAGCTAAATCACCAGGTTTGACCCCAGCCAGGACGCCACCTGTGGCCGTGCAAAGGTCCTGGGCGCTGGCTGTCCTGCAGTCCCTGCCAGCGGATGCCCTGTGATGAGGTCGCTCCTGCTGCTGCTGCTGGCCGCCCTGTGCACTGACCTGGGTAAGGGATGAGAACAGACAGGTGTCGGTGGGGCTGGCAGCCGTCTGAGGAGTCAGGGTATCCGTCTGGGCTGGGGGCTATCAGGAAGGAGCAGGGCCCTGGGGCTGTTCCCTGACCAGCCACACATGGTTTGTGTCCCCTGGGGCTCAGTTTCTGGTATATCTGGCTCTCATGGGGGCGAAAGACCCTGGTGAGGGGCTGAGGCTGCAAAGCTCGGGGCCAGGCAGTGGGACCTGGGGTCCAGCCAGGGTGACATATCATCCTATTTTCCTGGAACAGGGGATTCCTGGGAGGAGGGGCTCTCAGAGCTAAAACCAGGAAAAATGCTTGGTCACCCACTTCCAGGCCCAACTGTGCCCCTCCCTGATGATCTGGCTGTGACCTTGAATGGAGCGCCTACTGCTTTTGGGGCCACCGGAAATGGGGCCTGTGGATGGGGAGATACAGCCTGTGGTTGTCAGCTGACTTGTCTAGGGTGATTGGCCCCACAGCTCCCCCTGGGCTTGCGGGGATGAGGTGGAGCCCCAGCTGTCCGGGGCAGCCCCTGCGGGGAAAGACAGAGGAGGAGGGCCCCCAGCTGGAAGGAGGCACCCTGGGGATCAGTTCCTGCTGGAGGAGGCTGGAAGGACAGGTGGGGGCCCTCGGGCTGGAGGCTGGCTCTTGGACTGAGGAGGGCTCGCAGCAGCAGGAGCTGGGAGGCCCTGGCGAGGCCGCAGGAGAGGACGGGTGTGGGCCAGAATGCCTCCGTCCTCCAGCCCTCGCCTTCCTGGTAGCTGGCACTGGGACAGCGCCTGCTGGGAGCCAGCCTCTGCTCCAGGGACCTAAGGATGTGATGCATTAACTCTTAGAACAGCAAATGACAGAGGGACTTTCGGAGGCACTGTAAGGCTTTCGTTCAAAGGAACCTAGGGGTGTCTGTTTTCTGGCCCCACCATCACCTGGGACTTGAGCTGCAGACGGGGGGTTAGGAATGGCCAGGGCTCACCCCCAGACAGAGGCCTATTCTTCTTGAGGGTCCCGGGAGCCTGACCTGGGAAGCCTGTCCTCTGAGCCTGGCAGGGGTGAGGGTGGGGGTGGGGGTGCTCCACAGGTCTGGGCTTGACCACCTGGCTGCCTGTTGTGCAGCTACAATGCCCCCCTCTCTCCACACAGGGGAATGGGCTTGGACATCAGCTGCCCCACATGTGGGAGGCGCTACCACCCCCACCCGTAGGCACTGGCTCGGTTTTGAGCAGGCATGCCTCGCCCAGATATGCCCACTGGAAACCCCCACAGGGCACTCTTCCCAGGACTTCCTTCCCAGGAAAACCCCTTGTAGGGTGCCCCCACCACACCCCAGCCCTCGCCCAAAGGGCTCTCTCCTGTGGCATAGGTCCCCCACCTGACCAGTTGTTTCTGGCTTGCCCCTTGCCCACCTGCCCCATCACATCTCCTGGGGACTGACAGCTTTTCAGAGCTAGCCCCCACCTGCCAGGCGGCTGCTTCTGCTGAAGGTCCTTTCTCCAGATGACAAATGGAAATCCTCCGTCCATCCAGGCGCAGCTCGAGGGCCACCCACTCCAGGAAGCCTGCCCAGATGGTCCCCACCCTCTATCAAGACTGTGTTCCGCTCCCCCAGGTGTCCCATAAAGTGTCCTTTGCACCCTTCGATCCATCCCACTGGGGTTATACCCCTGGGTGGCCTGTGGGGTTTCCAAGCAGGGGTCTTGTCCTGTCTCCCTGTCATTGGGACCAGTCACACAGCACACAGGGGTGGCCAGGACGAGGGAGTTTTGCTGCAGATGCCCCATCAATCAGCCTGCGTGTTCCTTCCTGTTAACTCAACAGCCCTGAAAAACCTATTGTGTGAAATAGCCTCATGGCCACTGCCGCCCTCGGTCCAGGCAGCAGCCCCAGGCCTGGAGCCCCCAGTGAAGAGAACAGAGCATGTGTGTATTTGTTCCCCAGCAGGGCTCGACAGCCTTGAGCTAGTGGTCCCATCTTATAGCTGAGGATGCTGTGGCTCAGAGAGGGACAGGGACGGTGGGGAGAGGACCTCTCAAGTCCACCCTGTATGCATCACGCCCTCCGTTGTCCAGGTAGCAGCCTGCAGACTTCCACACCCCAGCCTGCATGCCCACTCCTGCTGGCAGCTGGGACTCCCATATGCAGGGCCAGAGGTGCCGTAAGGCCCTTCCCCTGGGACCCAGCGCCCCCATTATGGGAGACACAATGTCCAGCCCAGGCCCCCCATGAGGGCATGGCAGGGCAGGACCCAGTCAGCTTTCACCCTCTTCCCAGCCCAGGGACTCCTTCAGCTCCTCCAGGACCTTTGCGCATCTGGCAGAGAAGGACCCTGCCTGGAGGCACCAGCATGTCACTCCATGGGCTGAGGGTCGCTGCTCCTTCCCAAGCATGCCTAAGACCCCCAAAGCCTCCCTCTCACACCCTGGATAGCGCCAGGTGCCCTGAAGGCCGCAGTTCCATCCCTGGCATGGAGGCTTCCCTCGGGCTGCCAGGCCCGCTCTCCCTGCCCTCGCCCACCTCCCACTTGCCCCTCACTGACCCTCGGCTGCATCTTCCTGTCCATTCGCCTATCCAGCAGGCAGCAGGCCCTGAGTGTCTCCTCCAGGGCTGCAGACATGCTGATGGTCAGACCCAGCCTGACCACAGGTAAGAGTACCCAGGCTGACAAGTGAGGACGTGCTCCTTGGAGGGAGCTGTAATCAGAGGCTCCACCAGAGTGAGGAGGGTGCCAATGGGCACAGAGGGAGGCACGAGGGTCCTAGAGCAACTGGGCACAAGGACCGGGGCTCCTGGCCGAGTCCAGGCACGGGAGGATGGCTGGGGGCTGGGGCCAGGGCGGTCACTTCTCTGCACTCCTCGGGCCACCCACAGTGCTTCCAGCAGGCCATGGGACCTTCCTGAGCCTCAGCTCGTGTTGGGAGCTGTAAATGCCTGCCGGCTCCCTGCTCCAGTCCTGGGGGACAGGCTGGGGGACAAAGCCTTGGGCCTCTGTGTACCTGGGGAGCAGGGGGATGAGAGGGCCTCCCTGGGGCAGTCCTCACAGCAAAGAGCCAACCAGATCTTGCCTGTGATGAAAATCCACACCAGAGCCTGCTGAGCTCTAGGCCCCCTTCAGGGTCAACCGTCCAATAGCCCGGCAGGATATCCCGTTTCTCAGGCCAGGGACCTGGCGCTCTGAACCGAGCCAGAGGAGGAAGCACAGATGGATGTCACAGGCTCTGCTGGCGCGGGTGCAGCACCTCTGGCCACTCAGAAAGGCCTTGAAAATACTTCCCCTATTCCATGCCATCCACAGAAACACAGCCCTTTCAATACCTGAGTGCGGCCGTGACTGATCATGCAGTTGAAGAATTCGCTCCTGGAGTGACTGGCATCTGCCCAGACACCCCGGGCTCGGGAGGGGGTACTGTCAGAGGTGGTTTGCTGGGGCAGGGTGGGGACTGCTGCCCTCCGCCAGTAGACCTTGGCCCCAGGCCCTCGGGGGTCCTGCCGGCCTCTGACCCTCCCAGTCTGGGTGCAGTTTCTCTGTCCCTCTGCTTTGCTAGATCCTTTCCAGCAGTGGCAGCTCTAAGGTTCTAATTGCTGCAGCCACGAACGCTGCTACTATCTGCCCATGACTGAAACCTGACATTTATTCAATGCGGTTCATTCACTGAACCCCCAGCAATGGGACATGAAGACATTAGGCACAGAGCCAGGTGCCTCCCAGTCCTGGGTTTCTGGGTCAGCTTCAAACAAGAGTCGCCTCTGTCAGGGTCACAGCTTCAAGCACGACCTCGCACCGGTGCATCCTGGTCACGATGCCCTGCACCCCGATGTGCCCCAACGGTGCGGGTGCGGGGAAGCCACTGGCGGTTCCCCAGCATGGTTCACTTCTTTTTTTTCTAATTAAGGTATCATTGATATACACTCTTATGAAGGTTTCACAAGGAAAACAGTGTTATTACATTCACCCTTATTATCGAGTCCCCCCCATACCCCATTGCAGTCACTGTCCGTCAGTGTAGTAAGATGCCACAGAGTCCCTACTTGCCTTCTCTGAGCTACACTGTTTTCCCCGTGATTCCCCAACACCATGTGTGCTAAACATAATACCCCTCAGTCCCCTTCTCCCTCCCTCCCCACCTGCCCTCCCCACCCCTCCCCTTTGGTAACCACTAGTCCCTTCTTGGAGTCTGTGAGTCTGCTGCTGTTTTGTTCCTTCAGTTTTGCTTCGTTGTTATACTCCACAAATGAGGGAAATCATTTGATACTTGTCTTTCTCCGCCTGACTTACTTCACTGAGCATAATACCCTCTAGTTCCATCCATGTTGTTGCAAACGGGAGGATCAGCATGGTCCACCTCCAAGCAGCCTGCACCCCTCCTCTCAGGAATCCCATTAGCTGTCCACACTGTACAGGTGCAGAAGCCAGAGCAAGTGACAGATGAAGGCAGCTTGCCCAGGGGCCTGCCCACTCCCCGGGGCTCTGCCTGCGTTGGGTTGGGGCACCCTCCCGCCCCCAGAGGCGCCCGTGCCAGCCTACCCCCAGGGTCCCATGTGAGGGGAATAAAGTGACAAACCCTCGTTCTCTGAGGTGATTAATCTGTGGGGGATGCCCTGCCCCTGTACCTCACAGGCAGGCAGAGCACTTTACAGAGGGTTGGGTGAAATTCTTGAGACGCATGCTCAGATGGGAAAAGCACACTCCTCATTATCCCAAAGGTGGCAGAAAAACGCTTTCAGCAAATCCCTCTGAGGACCCCTTCTGAGCCTCACTGTCCCCATCAGAGGTGGTCAGCCCTACAGGACGCCCCCACCCCCTCACCCCCACTGTCAGGGCCCAGCCCGGCACCCAGGGCTCTTTCTGCATGGCAAGGATGGAGGCCCTGGCTCTCTGGTTCTGCCCCTGCACCTCTGCCCAGGGCCCTTCCTCAGAAACCCACCCAAGCCCTCAAGCCCACAGCTCCCTCAGGGGTCTCCCTTCCCGCAGGCTGCAGGCCCTGCCCTGCCCACATGCCTCCTCTCCACCCAGGCCCGAGCCTTTCCCTCCCCCACTTGTTTGTGCCTCACCGCCCCCCCTCAGTGGCTAGGACAAACGGTCAGGCCACGTGAGTGCAGGTGGCGCCCGTCTTGCCCGGCAGAGCCTGGCTCCCACGGCTCAGGCATCAGGGCAACGGCGCGTCCTGACCGCTGGGAGCTCCCCTAGCTAGGCGTGGGTCTTGGCTCTGATCCAGGGGCAGGTGAGCAAGTGAGACGCCCCGCCCCGGCCGCCGCCCCCTCAGCCTCCACCCCTCCGCAGCCCTGCCTCCAGGCGTGCAGGTCCCGGAGAGTTCTCACAAGTGCCCCAAAGAGACGAGGGCCCTTTCTGCTCCCAGCAGCCACCTCTCTGACCTTGCAGGGCCACTGCACCCCAGCGCCTGCGTGCCTGGCCTGCTGCGGTCCTATGCCTGCAACAGTGCTGTGGTGGCCATTCTGTGGGGGGCACCTGGGGGCACAGGGGGCAGTGTTCAGGCCAGTGGGGGGGGGGGCACCTTCATGTGCAGTTTCTGCCGGCTGGGTCTGCACCTTGGGCTGCCTGGAGGACAGGGTGGGCTGAGGGGCCTTGCCCTGAAACAAGCATGTCAGGATTCTCTAGGGGGCCCTCTGAGCCCTCAGTACAGTCTCCCTGCACAGCCAGGCTTGCCAGGCTCTGGGGACACAGGAGGAGGTTGGTGTGGGATCTGAGCAGGGCAGCCTCCCAGGAGCAAAGCTGAGGCTCAGGCCTGGGCTCCCCAGACAGCCTTGGAAGCGGGAGGGCTCTTTTCTTCGGGAGGGTGGAAATCTCCTCTCTCCACCCTTCAGATGAGTCTCCCTCCAAGGCAGCCCCACTCCTACAGTCCCAACAAAAGCACTGGGTCCCACACAATGACACACGGCCTCCACCTCCTCCACTCAGAAGTCAGGGTGGGGCAAGGGGGCTTCGTGCCTAAGAAGACAATAATTGTCCCTTGCTACAGACAAGAAAACTGAGGCACAGACAGGTTTCTTGATGCACTCATGGGTCACAGACCACCTGCCACTGAATCCTGAGTTCTCTCCACCCCCACCCCGCTCCACGGTGTCCCCAGAGTCATTAAATCAACGGCAGCGAGCACCTACTGCATACTAGAGTCATATGGGTGCCGGGATACCCACAGGGACAGAAGGGGGCACAGGGCCCTAGGCAATGGAGACCCACAGCCTCGGACAGGGGCTGCAGAGGACAGTGGGTGGAGAGGGAGTTGCGGGCCTCTCTGAGGGGAAGGTTGGGGCTGGGAAGGTGGCGGGACAGCAGGTGCAGAGGTCCAGAGGTAGGAAAGCTGGACTCCGAGGAGGTGTGCTATGGGGGCACCAGGGTAGGCAGCGGTAGGCGTGTGGAGTGGGGACCATGCGACATGGACCTCTTTCACCCCAAGAGCCCGTGACCATTGCTGCAGTTCAGGGAGGAGCGCTTTCGGGTGGTGTGAGGGCGAGGCCACCAGCCCAGGGCTGAAGCTGGGCCTGTTGCTCATGAACTGCCCGAGGGAGGCAGGGAGGCTGGAAGACCAGAGCCGGGGCTGAGCTGGAGCTGGGACTGGGAGGGTCACACGTGCCCTGGGCTCATGGGCAGGGCTGGCTCCTCTGCCCAGGCACTGTGGGGGCACCTGGGCCTCCACGTGTCACATTCCATCCACCCAGAATTCCTTGCTCCCCAAGGGGCCAACCCTTCTCCCTTCTTACATAACTTCACAGACTGAGATGACGCAGGCCCCTCAATCCCTAAGCCCTTGTGGCCGTTGTGATGAGCTCCCTGCAGGGCCCAGCCTGGGGCACACCTTTCCCTGGGGGCCCCAGAACAGGCTGCAGCAACACGCAAATCCCCTGGAACAGGACCAGATCCCAAAGCCAGATCCCCAAGGCCGCCAGGCTGAGCAGAGAGTGCCGAGCTGGGCGGTCACAGCCTCAAAGCTCAGTGGCTGCCTGAGGCTCCTTCTGTACCATTGTCCCCAGACCACTGGCTGATGCAGGTAGGGCTGTGCTGGCGCCCATCATCCACACCCAGAGGTGTCAGGAGCCTTTCCATAAAGTGCAGGGCTAACGCAGAGGTGGTCCAGGCCTGAATCTGGGTCTCAGTGGAAGAGTAAAGCCCTTCCTGTGTAGCCACCCTTCTTGGGAGGACAGTCGTCCCAATCCAAAAACAACTGTTTTCTCTTGTCAGGGGCAGGTATTTATGTAAATGAGAGAGGGACCAGGGCAGAGGGGAGAGCAAGACATCACTGCAGCTGTGTCCTAGAAGACTCATAAGCGGTATGAGTGGATGGGTAGATGGGTGGAGGGATGGGCAGAGAGAGGACAGATAGATGGGGGTGGAGGGGTGGTGGGTGGGTGCTGGAAGCAAGCAGGGCAGAGGAGGGGGGAAGGGAAGCGAGGAGCCCTGGCACCCACACCCGAGCTGTCCTGCGCTGAAGAGTTCACAGCCCCAGGCTCCAGGCTCCACCGGCAGCAGGTGCCCTGGGGGTGGCTCAGTAGCAGGGCAGGACCCGCACAGACATTCTGCCCTCCCCCAGAGCCCTGGAGGGAGCTCCCTCTGACACGAGGAGAATGAACCCCCTCCCAGGAACCAGATCACCGGGCTCTCTGGGGTCTGCAGTTGCAGGCTTCCCCATCCTGCAGTCCCACTCTGCGGTGAGCCTGCGGTGTGGGGACCTGATGTCCCTGGGTGCTGCGGGGCTATGGCTCCGTGCCTGGCCCTTCTGCTGCCTCTCTCCCCGCACCTCATGGAGGACACAGCTCACACCCTGAGAGCTTTTCCCCGTCTCCCCATGCCCTGAGTCCCAGTGCTTCCCAGGGACACGCCACAGGGGCCGACCGGCAGGGCCCATGCCAGGGCTCTGTGCAGCAGTGTCCCAGTGCTGGTCCTGGGTGCCAGCGTGCACGGGGCACTGGAGGGCCTCTCTCAAGGGGTCACCTGCCAGGCCAGAGAGCTGCTTTGTCTCTCTTGGCCCCCAGGAACCTAGGGCTCCAGCCCAGCCCTCCCGCAGAGAGGAAGGGCTGCCCACATAGCTGCCCCCAGAGGTGCACCCTGGCAGAGTAGGAAAAATGGCCCTGCACGGATGAGGGGCCAGCACAGAGGGGCAGTGCCAGCCTGGAGCCCCAGCCCAGGGGCACTAACTGTGCCCAGAAGCCCTGCCCAGCAGTTCCAGGAGGGCAGCTCTGAGCCTGGCTGGTGTGGCCAGGTTCCCAGGGAATAATCTCGGGCAGGTGGGGCCAGGTCAGGCCCTTGGAAGCATGCGAGAGGCCTGCAGGTGGGCTTGCAGTCCGGTGTGTGAAGGTGACTCTCTGGAACCCAGAGGGAGGAGTGGAGAGAGCCCCAGGCCAGGGGGGAGGTCCAGTTCTGGCTGGTGGCCATGGGCGAGGCCCTGTCCTCTCTGTGCCATCCCAGGGAGGCCCCATCAGCGTGTGCACATGTGTGGCAGAAGGCGACAGAGCAGGCCAACGGAGACGCTGCATGACTCTGCTGCCTGACTCACAGAGGGGCCGTCCTGCCGTCACCGGGAAGAATGCAGAGACAGGAAGGAGTGGCATGCTGAGCCCCCGGGGGCCAGACCCAGGCCCGGACTCCCTACCAGGCTGCCCTCCCCTGCTCCACCCTCTGGCCTTCGACTGCTCCCGGCCCTGTCACACTCATGGCAGTGACAAGGAGTGAACGGCAGAGCAACGCTTGTCTGTCCATGCCTTCCAGCTAGTCTGGGGTCCCAAGGGCAGGACCCTGCCGCTCCTCTTGGTCTTTGCCACCCTCTCGGTGCCTGGCACACAGCGGGTCCTTCTAAAGAGTTGTGGTTGAGTGGGTGCAGAGCCCCCGGCATGTGGCACTTCCCCATTGATGACTGGAAGCTGAAGAAGCCTTGTGCTTGGCCCCAAGGTTGGGGGGCCTCTGTCAGGGGACCTGACTTTGCACAGCCTGGTTCCTACCCTCAGCCCCAGGGCAGGGCTCAGGGACCCCCCGTGCTGCACTTTGAGAAGGTCTGGAATGGCTTCTGTGCCACACTGAGCCAGGCACTTCCCTCTGTGGGCCACACACCCTTTGTGTGACCCCTACGACCTGGAGGTCTGGGCCTTGGTTCCCGCCTCTCTCCAGCTCCCACACAGAGACCCGGACAGAGGGAGAGGCGCAGGGAGAAGTGTGAGCAGTAGAGCCTTGGCTGCAGGCAGAGGCCAGGGCTTGTCCAGCTCCGGCTTCCTGGCCCACTGAGCTCAGGGAGCAGGCAGAGCTGGGGGCTGGCTTAGTCCCTCTCCACCCGTCCAGAGTGCCGGTCCTGCTGCCAGCATCCTGCAGGTACAGACAACCTGGGCCCAGGTTCTGAAAAGCAGTGTCTTTCTCCTGCTGGAGAGGGAGGAGGGGAGAGGGAGCCGGTGGTGGAAGAGGTGCCAGGTTCTGCCCCATGCCTAGAGTGACCTGGTGCCAATCAGACCTCTCTGGTCCTCATTTCCTCACCGGTAAAAAGATGTTGGAAGGAGGCCATCTTAAGGGGCCATGATAATTTTTCTTTCCCCCGAATCCTGACTCCAAGACTAGAGTCAGGTCGCTGCCTGCAGGAAGCCCTCCCTGACTGCACTGGCCCCATGACTCCCAGACCTCTGAGAAGTCCTGCTGTCAGAATCACCCACCAATAAACCGTCTGGGCTGTGTTGATGGTTCTGCTAGGAGGCCCCTGACAGCTCGCATTCTGGTGGGCGGCCCCTCCCAGGACACTGGCCTTCTTCCCACAGAACCAGATGGGCAGTGAGCAGAGGCCACCTGCTGCGCCGAGCTGGAGGCACCCTGTGGGTAGGCCAAGTGCAGGGCCCTTTCCAGCCCCAGGTGAGAGCTCCACTCCTGGTGTGCACAGCGTCCTTGGACCAGGCCCAGCAGGAAATCCAATCCCTCAAACTAGTTTTTCCAGCAGCTTCCATGCTCTTGGTGCAAGTGAGTCACCTCTCCACATCCGTCATCCCCCACCCCATGCCAGTCACCACCCTGTCCCTGAGCCCTGTGTCCTGTTTCCCAAGGCCTGGGAAGCAACCTCCCTCCCACCTGCCTCTGAGTGTCTATGCCTGATAGATGTGGGGAGGTCTCAGAGCTTGGAGCAACTTTTTCCCTCTGGGTGAGGGCATGGTGACCACCACATTACCTGCCTTGTCAAGCAAGATGCCAGCTGCCTTAAACAAGTCCCCTGGGAGCCTGGGTACAGGTTGCAGGGCTGCAGGAGCGCTGCTGTGGGGCTGGCTGGGGAGCTCCCACATGCAAACCCCCAGGGTCCCTGGAGGCACTGCCACACCACCCCTCTGCCTTTGGCTAGGTCCCACCAGGTCCAGGAACTGTGTCTGGGAGGGCAGCACCTCTTTAGATCCTGGCACGGAAATGTGGCCCTGACTTCACCCCATGTGGCAGGGGAGAGGAGTCGGCTTGCCCAGGGGCAGGCTGGAAGGAGGGCCCCGGGGTGGGGAGCCCAGATCTGATAGGCCAGAGCCCACTATGCTCCCGAGAGCCTTAGGCTGACCTTGACCCCTGGCCTCCCTTCAGCAGGCGTTGCTCACCCCCTCCTCCCTACCTGCCATCCTCATCGGCACTTGTCCACTGGCAGGGGTGGTGGCTGGGGTAGGCCCAGGGCTGATCTCTGTCTGTGCCCTGGCCCCGCCATCAGTGTGGCCCGCAGGACATGGGCAGGACAAGCCTCTGTGGGGCCCATCTAGCATGGCAGGGCACCAGGAGGGTCCAGGGCCAGCAAGCTGACAGGGAGAACTGGGCACAGGGGCAGGGCAGGCCCACTGCGCTCAAAGGCTGAGGCCCTCCTGTGAGCAGCACATGAGGGTGGAGGTGGGAGGGGTCTGCCCAGCGGCCTCCTGCCAGACCCTGCATGTGGCAGGGCCCTGGGCGCCGGGCCAGGATGAGCTCATGGCCTTGTAGGGACCAGAGCCAGACCCAGAGCAACAGTCCCAGAGGAGGAGGAAAGCAGCTGCTCCACGTGTGGAGGGAGCACTTGATCAGGGTCCTGGGGCCACAGAGGGGTGGGAGGCAGGGTTGGTTTGGACTCGAGGGGCACCTGCCCCTCCTCCATTGATGCATCAGCTCCTGCCCTGGCCAGGGCTTCCCTCTCTGCAGGCACACCCAGCGCTCGCCCCCATGCCAGTACAGCTCCCCACCCCCCATATCCTGACAGGACATTTTGCTTTCCTGGGGGTCCTTTTCCCAGGGCTCCACTGGATGGACCCTGCAGCCAGAGCCTTTCTCCTGCCTCCCCAGACCCGTGGGCATAGCCCTGGGCTCCCCCCAGACACCACACAGGCTGTGGCTCTGTTGATCCTACCTGAGGGTGGCAGATGCAAGGGAGGGATAGAATTGCAGAAACAAAGTGATCCAGGGATGGACACAAGACTGGAGAGGAAGATGCTGCCATGCGCTGAGGCCTCTGTCCACACCCAGAGTGGCAAAGCGGCCAGGGGTAGAGGTCCCTCCAGCTGGCAGGGGCAGGTGTGTACTGGGCTGGTGGGTGAGGGCCAGCCCGGGTGAGGCACATCCCGTTCTGGGCTGATACCTGCACAGGCCTGGCCGACTGCCTGCTCACCCCCGCCCCTCCCACCAGCATCCTCCCAGCTATAAGGCCTTTGGAGGGGAGGGGCTGCCACAGCTCCCAGGGACACCCCAAGATGAAGACAGCCCTGCTGCTCCTTGTCGCCCTGGCTGAGGCCACTGGGCCAGGTGAGGGGCCGGACCAAGGGGCTGGGGTGGAGGCGGGGGCGGGGTGGCAGCTTTGGTTGCAGGCTGGACGCTGGAGTTGTTAACCTTTAGGCTCAGAGAATCCTGAAATTGTGGGTTGTTAGATTCAGAACTGAAAACAAAGTGAACCTCACCCTTTAACTTAGTGGAATCAGACTTAGAATTTTCGGCGTCAGAGAATCGGTCCATGGAACCAGGCGTTCCAAGAGGGAGTGACACTGGGGTCGTCTTGAGATGCCTCCCTTGGGGAAAGGCCATCGCCAGGGTCACCCAGGCCCTCCCCTCCTGTCCCTGGGGCCCTCCCAGGCCAGCCCTCCCGCAAGCTCAGCACACCACGCTGACAGTCCCAGGAGGGACAGGGACAGCGGCCTGTCCTGTGAGCTGCTCTTAGCAAGTCCCAGAGCTCTGAGGCGCCCCAGGGCAAGGGTCTGTCCAGTGCACACTGTACTGGCCCCCTCCTCACTATTCCTTTAGACAATCCAGGGGTCCCAGAGCCCCAGCGGACAGGGACCGTCTCCCCCGCCTCCTGATGTTGTGCTCCGGATCCCAGCCCTGGCAGGGCCTGGTGGCCTCAGGACTGGCCTGGGGCTGCGGGGACAGAAGGTTCCGCCCAAGAGGGGTCTTTTCAGGTAGTGACCCCAGGCTCCCCGTGTCCCTGGGAGGCCTCCTGGGGGCCAGCTGAGACCCTGACCCCATCCCCCAGCCTGGGCTCTCCACTGTCACGTGTGCTCCGACTCCATCAACTGTAAAAACTCTCAAGCTTGCCCACCTGGCTCCCGGTTCTGCAGGACCATGACCAAGGGTGAGTGGCCCCGGGACAGGCAGGACATCCTGGAGCTCGTCCAGGTGCCCCGGGGGGTGGGGAACATCTCCGGGAAGGTCCGTGATGGTGGGGCCAGTGTGGGACTTGGGGAGCTGGGGACATGCTGGGCGGCTGTGGGCTGGAGGGACTGTTCAGCCTGACCGTGCGCCCATCCCCAGTGGAGCCTCTGCGGGGGAACCTGGTGGAGAAGGGTTGTGTGGAGTCCTGCACGCCCTCGTACCACCTGCAGGGCCAGGTCAGCAGTGGCGCGGCCTCCACACTCTGCTGCCAGGAGGACCTGTGCAACGCGGGCCTCCATAGCCGTGCACCCACCCATGCAGCCACCTGCTCCACGCTGGGCCTGGCACTGACCCTTGGCCTCATTGCCCTCCTCTTAGTGCCCGGCCTGTGACCCTGGCGCGGGCTCCGTCCCCTCCCCTCCCTGTCCCTCTCTCACCATGATGGGGCCTCAGACACCCTGAGCCAGGACTTCCTTGGAAGGTCTGGGACCAGGATCTGCAGACACAGAGGGCCGATGATTTGGAGCCAGCCGCTGTCCGAGCCATGGGAGGGCAGGGGACAGACAGCATCCTGACCCCCTTCGGATTTCAAATTCATTCTGTTTGGTTTCCTCTATTTCTGCTCAAACCCCTACACCAGAATAAATGATGGAAAACCAGCGTGGTTGTGTGTATGCCACTCCAGGAATGCGGGGGTGCAGAAGGGGCCACCGCCACATGGCCCCCAAGTCCCAGGGCTGGGCACCTGGGGCCAGGCTCGCTGCATGCACGATGCCCAAAATGCCACTGTCATTCCTCACCTTGGAGGGGATACGACCCTCCTCTGGCACCCCCTCTGCAGCCCCAGGCGAGCAGGGTTCTCCTGGGGGCGCTGAGTAGGAGCTCAGGGTAGAGCCTGCAGTGTCCCTGCAAGGCCAGGCCCCGCCATGGAGGCTGAGGGAAGAAGGGCCACTAACCGACCCCTGACCCCGGACACTCCCCCAAGGCTTTGGTCCAGGAGCCTCCAGAGAGGCTGGCTTGGGGTACCCCAGTCTGCAGCTGAGCCTCACAGCTGTACAGACACTGCCTACCCCAGCCGTGGCCAAGGTAAGTCCAGCTACCAGGGATTGACCCCATCCAAGGTGAGCCCTGCACCCTCCTTGGCCAACCTGATCAGGTCAGAGAGAGATGGTGTGTGAGACTGACCATCTGGGCGGGTGCCCAAGGAAGAGGGCCTGGGCTCTGGGCCCTGCAGCCTGGATCTGAGCAACCTGAACCATTGTGCCTCAGTGGGCACCCAGCACCTAGCAGATGCCCAAGCAAGCAGCATTTCCCCCAGCCCTGGGTGGAGCAGACGCTGCAGGGGCCGTGCCCACTGAGCCCGACTCCCCCAGGGCAGGCACTTCTGGGGTGGCCCCCCAGCAGCAGTGCAGAGTAGCAGCTGGTGAGGCGTGGTGGGTGGTACAGCCCGAGTCCGGTCCCACACTCACCCCTCAATCCCATACACCGTGCGGTGAGTCTGCATAGCTCCTGCCCACACTGGAGCCCTGATGCCGGAAAGGAGTGACACCGGGAGGAGAGCAGGCCAAACCCCTCCCTGAGCACACCCCGCCTGTGCCTCTGCTGCCCCGCCCCAGGGTCAGCCGGGTCCATCTGGTCCTGACCTGGCGACCACGAGTGGGCATCCCGTTCCCTTAGCCTCAGTTTCCTATGGGTGTTGTGCCCTTGGCTCCGTGACCCCTGCTCTGATCTGACCACCAGAGTCTAACAAAATCAAGGTGGATCTGGCTGGGCTCACTGAGCAGGAAGCAAACAGCCCAGAGGCCCTGTGCTGAGTCAGTCACACGGTGTATTCTCAGAAGAGCCACACAGACTCTCACTTACTTTCAGTTCCTAGCAAAGCGGCAAGAATAAAAAGCCCCTAACAGACCACCCAGCTCATTATGAGTAAACCTAGCAGAGTGGCGAGATGGTGGCCTCAGCTTGCAGCGCCTGACTTAAAAACCTCCCTCTCTGAGAATGCTTTCAATTTGAACTGAAGGCTGTCTCCCTCATCTGCAAACTGATTTTTTGCAAAAAGTCTCTCCATGATCAAATTTCCTGTTTTCCAGAGGAATTGTCGACAACACCCACCTGGAAGGCAGCACCCCTCAGTGTCACCTATGGGTGAGGACGACGACCCTCACCCTCTGCAGGGTTGCAGGTCAGTCCCCTGGTGCTCCCAGGGGCTGTGGCAGAACACTCCCAAGGGCAGGTCCTGGGGCCAGTGCGCCCCCCGGTGGCCACCAGAGAGCTCAGCGTGGAGAGGATCCTGCCAAGAGGGAACCCTCTTTCCTTGCTCAGACCCCTCTGTGCCCCCCTGCCGTGGGGGGCAGAAAGCCGTAATGGGGCATGTGGTACATGGAGGTCCGGCAGAGAGCGGAGGGCAGACGCCATCCTGCCGGCGAGGGTGGAAGTCCCACAGCAGGGCTTTGTGGGCAGAGAGGTCCCCCACCCCCGGAGTGAAGTGTGGTCTGTGCTGGGCCAGCCCAAGACAGGAGGAGAGTGCCTCCAGGGCACTAGACTCTGGAGAAGACCTCCCCCACCTGGAAGGTGAGGGTGTGGCCAGTAAGCAGCAGGATGGAGGAGCGGGATTCCCCAGGGTCCCAGCAGGCTCCACACAGCCTGGCCCCTAAAGGGAAAATGAGGCCAAATGGGCCCCAGGGGGAAGCCGGGAGGTGGTCAGTGGCCCTCACATCCCCATAAGGGCCAGCCGTCTCCGGTCTGAGTGTGTCTTCGAGCTGCAGGACTCCAGACTGAAGGTCCCAGGTGCAGAATGGCCTTGCAGGAACAGTCATGGCTCCCGGTCCATCTCTGGCCTCCAAGGTCTCCATCCCATCTCCCAGCCTCTTTGCTGCCTCTCTGTGACCCCACTGGGCCGCCCCACAACCCCTTCAACAGTCTTAGACAGAGAGGCTGGCCACAGGGGTTCACTAGCCCACCCCCTGGTTCTTAGCACCCAAGGAAGGGCTCCTTCTGCCAGAGCTCCAAGCCTGCAGCCCACCTCATGACCAAGAGGGGCGGGGCTGAGCTCATCACGGGGCCAGTACTGACTCTCCTGGCCCATCTGGAAGACCAAGAGGCAGTTTTCTCTTTTCTTTAATAGAAATGTTAAAAGTAGTTAAGCACCATTTTCAGACAAAGGTCATTTTTGGGGGATTTTGCAAGAGCAACTGAGGGTGCTTTCTGAGATGGATTACCAGACCCCCCTGCAACCTGCTTCAACAGTTGTCCCCAGCCACGCAGGCCCACATTTCCCACCAGACAGGAAGGGTGTTACCCTGTTGGGTCCGAGGAGCCCACAGGCATATGACCAAGAGTCTGCCTCGGGCCCACCCTGCACACCCAGGTCCCACAGAGGAGGTGGGAGAGCCGCCCCTGCTCCTCGCTCCTCTGGCCAGCCACCCTGCTCTCTCTGGGCCGCGTGTATAAGCAAGCCTGGGGGGCGGTTCCCACAGCCCCTTCTCTTGGGGGTCACCAATGCCCAGCCACGCTGCTCTGGGTGTGGCCGAGGCCAGAAGGGACTGAGATCACCAACTGCCACTTCTCTCCTTCCAGGCAGCCTCCCACCTGCTGAAGGGGGGAGTCGAGACAGGAAAGGGGAGCAGAGTCCCAGCCTCCTGGTGCTGGGGGGCCCCTCCCCCAGAAACACTGCGTGCTGGAGTGCCAACACTGTGCCAGGCTTATGCCAGGGGACCAGTGCCGAGGAAAACGGGGACCACACCCAGCCTTGGAAATTCAATCAAGCAGACTCAAGTGGGGTCTGGGGGGTGGTGGCCGTGCGGGGTGCTTGGCTGAGGGATAGTGGAGGCAAGAGGCCCGGCCAAAGAAGGAGGGGCAGGGCCTGCATGGCCTTCCCAGAGCTGACACGGTGCCAGCTTGGCCTGGGTCTGTGTCTCCAGTGGCTAATTTAGGGGCTTCACGTGGGTGCCATGGTCTGATGCACCCATGTCCTCTCGGCTTTGCCCACTTGTGGCCTGCGCCTTGGAGGCCTGCCCCTACCCACCACCCATAGTTTTTGTCACCATCTAACATGCTTTCTTCAGCTTAATCAGACTTAAGTACAACTGTACACATGTAATGTACACAGTGCGGTGAGTCTCAATACATCATGTGCCTGTGGACTCACTTTACCCCAGAGCTGCCTGTAACCCTTCATGCTGGCCCTCCAGTCCTTCCCTGCTCACCACTGTCCCAGGCAACCACTGCTCTGGTCTGTTCTCAGCACGGTCATTCACAATGCCTCAAGCCTGGAAGCACACTGACATTATATGGGCCAGCTTACATTTTCTAGGATGTAGTTAAATGGGACCTCCCCACATTCTTTCCACTCAGCCTGAGTGAGAGATGCATCCCTGTCGTGATGTGTCGTGAGTACTGCCCCTCTTATTGCTGCAGTATTCAGTGGCATGGATACAGCAGGGTTTGTTTATCTGCTACTGATGGACTGGGGGTGTTTCCAGGCTCCAGCTCTCAAGGATGACATTGCTGTGAATGCCTGTGAACAAGTCCTTGTGTGGACAGGTGTCTTCATTCCACTTGGATAACCAAGGGGTAGAATGGACGGGGCAAACGGCAGGTGTCCTTCAGTTTTGCAGGACTGGCAGACTTTCCTCCCAAGCGGCTCTCCCTGCTGTGTTCCCACCAGCCGTGTAAGAAAGTTCCAGTTGCTCTAAGTCCTCACCAACACCTGGTGTTGTCAGCCTTTAGTTTTAGACGTTCCAGGATGTGTGGAGTGGCGCCTCACTGCAGCTTTGGTTGGCGCATCCCTCATCAGCTGATGAAGCTGAGCGTCTTCTCATGGGTTTGCGACCTGCCTTGACAGCGTGCCTATTCAAATCCTTCTACTCCTTTGGTTCCTTTGGGTTGTCTTATTATTTGTAAAAGCTATTCATATATTTTAGATATGACTTAGCAGATATATGTTATGCAAATATTTTCCCCAATGTGGCTTGCCTTTTCATTTTCATAACATTGTTTGTAAAGAGCAAAAGTTTTACATTTTGGTGAAATAAAGTTTATTGATTTCTCCTTGTATAGTTTGTGGATTTTAAGAAAATTTTGCCATACTCAAGGTCACTCAGACTTCCTCTGACGTTTTCTTATAGAATGTTTGTAAGTCTAAATCCTATGTTAGGTCTAGGATCCATTTTAAGTTCAGCTGCATGTATGGTGTGACATAGAGGTTATGACTCAGTTTCATCTGTTGAGCCCCTTGGTTGAAGAAGTTATGGTCTCTGCATTGAAAGGGCTTAGTATCTTTGCCAAAAGTCAGCTCACCATGTACACGCAGGCCGCGCTCCTGGACCCTCTGTTCTGTCCCATTGGTCGTTACATCCATCTTGACACAAGTATCATGCTGTTGTGATTATATTAAGGCCTAAAATCAGGTGGTGTGAGACCTCCAAATTTTTATCTTGTGGTTTGTAATTGTTTTGGTTATTCTAGGTGTTTTGCATTTCCATATAAATTTTAGAATTAGCTTGCCAGTTTCTACAAGGAAACATCCCTTAGACTATTGATTGGGATTGCATCTAATCCGTAGATCAGCTTGGAAGAATGTCCATCATAATATCAGGACAATGAATATGGCATATCTCCTCATCTCTGGAAATCCTTTTTTTGGTTTTTTTTTAGGATAAGCATGTAATTTATTGTCCAAACTAGGACACTTTTGTGAGTGAAAAGGACACTAATGACAATTACAGCGGGACAATTGAAATCCAGAACTGTCCCAGACAAACTGGGATATATGTTCACTCTGTATATAACCCACAATGTGCCTTAAAATAAACTAAAAGCATAATATGGGGCTAACATAATGTGTTCAGGAATATATGCTTTCTGATGCCTGTCATATTAGAGGGATAGTTTTTATAGTATATAAAGAAACAGATAAATGACAGAGTTTTCAGTCAATTCTTCAAAAATAATTGTTTCCTCTGGCCAGAGCTTTGAAAATTGAACAATTAATTAAAGATCAGGACATCAAGAGAGCACCTCTATAGAACAGTGCAGACTAAAAACAGACCCATGTGCTTTAACAGCCAGGCAAATAAAGGGTACAATCTGCATCTTCTATTACTAGACTTGGTAGTCTCTTGTAAAGATATATACTAACACTTTAATTCTAGGAAGATTGAAAAAAAGATAATCTCTCATTTATGTGGATGATAATTTGCTGACAAAATGAGATGGTGGTTTAACTAAGACTTGGTAAAAATGGTGCTTTATATTTTTTCATTACAATTTTGGAAAACAACTTTACATTGAATAGACCTTAAAAAGATCAAGTATTATCATTTTATGTGGTATTTCAAGCAATATTAGCTACTTTTTTTCTTTTTGAACTTATCTGTCTTTGCATTTAAAGAATGGTTCTGGTTGGCATTATATAGTTGGTTCTGCTTATTTATTTATTTATTATTAAGGTATTATTGATATACACTCTTATGAAGGTTTCACATGAAAAAACAATGTGGTTACCATTTACCCAAATTATCAAGTCCCCACCCATACCCCAATGCAGTCACTGTCCATAAGTGTAGTAAGATGCCACAGATTCAGTTTGCCTTCTCTGTGCTACACTGTTTTCCCCATGACCCCCCACACCATGTGTACTAAACATAATACCCCACAATCCCCTTCTCCCTCCGTCCCCACCCGCCCTCCCACACCCCTCCCCTTTGGTAACCCCTAGTCCCTTCTTGGAATCTCTGAGTCTGATGCTATTTTGTTCCTTCAGTTTTGCTTCGTTGTTATACTCCACAAACGAGGACAATCATTTGGCACTTGTCCTTCTCCGCCTGGCTTATTTCACCGAGCATAATATCCTCCAGCTCCATCCATGTTGTTGCAAATGGCAGGATTTGTTTCCTTCTTATGGCTGAATAGTATTCCATTGTGTATATGTACCACCTCTTCTTTATCCATTCATCTACT
Source organism: Smutsia gigantea (assembly GCA_032199065.1). NCBI lineage: Eukaryota > Metazoa > Chordata > Mammalia > Pholidota > Manidae > Smutsia > Smutsia gigantea. Next base: position 47,021 of record JAVSCE010008217.1, on the reverse strand, counting down.
GATGGACACTTAGGTTGCTTCCATATCTTGGCTATTGTAAAAAGTGCTGCGATAAACATAGGGGTGCATATGTCTTTTTGAATCTGATAAGTTGTATTCTTTGGGTAAATTCCAAGGAGTGGGATTCCAGGGTCAAATGGTATTTCTATTTTTAGTTTTTTGAGAAACCTCCATATTGCTTTCCACAGTGGTTGAACTAGCTTACATTCCCACCAGCAGTGTAGGAGGGTTCCCCTTTCTCCGCATCCTCGCCAGCATTTGTTGTTCTTAGTCTTTTCGATGTTGGCCATCCTTACTGGTGTGAGGTGGTATCTCTTTGTGGTTTCAATTTGCATTTCCCTGATGATTAGTGATGTGGAGCATCTTTTGATGTGTCTGTTGGCCATCTGAATTTCTTCTTTGGAGAACTGTCTTTTCATATCCTCTGCCCATTTTTTAATTGGCTTATTTGCTTTTTGGGTGTTGAGGCGTGTAAGTTCTTTATATATTTTGGATGTTAACCCCTTTTCAGATGTCATTTACAAATATATTCTCCCATACTGTAGGAAGCCTTTTTGTTCTGTTGATGGTGTCCTTTGCAATACAGAAACTTTTTAGTTTTAGTTTAATGTAGTCTCATGAGTTCATTTTTGCTTTGGTTTTCCTTGATCGAGGAGATGCGTTCAGGAAGAAGTTGCTCATGCTTATATTGAGGAGATTTTTGCCTATGTTGTCTTCTGAGAGTTTTATGGTTTCATGACTTACATTCAGGTCTTTGATCCATTTCGAGTTTACTTTTGTGCATTGCATTAAACAATAATCCAGTTTCATTCTCTCGCATGTAGCTGTCCAGTTTTGCCAACACCAGCTGTTGAAGAGGCTGTTATTTCCCCATTGTATATCCATGGCTCCTTTATCATATATTAATTGACCATATATGGTTGGGTTTATATCAGGCCTCTCTAGTCTGTTCCATTGGTCTATGGGTCTGTTCTTGTGCCAGTACCAAATTGTCTTGATTATTGTGGCTTTGTAGTAGAGCTTGAAGTCGGGGAGCATAATTCCCCCAGCTTTACTCTTCCTTCTCAGGATTGCTTAGGATATTTGGGATCTTTTGTGGTTCCATATGAATTTTAGAACAATTTTCTCTAGTTCATTGAAGAATGCTGTTGGTATTTTGATAGGGATTGCATTGAATCTGTAGATTGCTTTAGGCAGGATGGCCATTTTGACAATATTCATTCTTCCTATCCATGAGCACAGGATGTGTTTCCATTTATTGGTATCTTCTTTAATTTCTCTCATGAGTGTCTTGTAGTTTTCAGAGTATAGGTCTTTCACTTCCTTGGTTAGGTTTATTCCTAGGTATTTTATTCTTTTTTTTTAAATTTATTTTTGTATCATTTATCTACAATTACATGTGCAATATTATGGTTATTAAACTACCCCGTTCATCAGGTCCCCCCCACCAACCCCATTACACTCACTGTCCATCAGTGTAGTGAGATGCTATAGAATCACTACTTGTCTTCTCTGAGTTGTACAGCCCTCCCCGTGCCCCCCCAACATTACATCTGCTAATCGTAATGCCCCTTTTCCCCCCTTATCCCTCCCTTCCCACCTGTCTTACCCAGTCCCTTTCCCTTTGGTAACTATTAGTCTGTTCTTGGGTTCTGTGAGTCTGCTGCTCTTTTGTTCCTTCAGTTTTTTTCTTTGTTCTTATACTCCAAATATGAGTGAAATCATTTGATACTTGCCCTTTTTGGCTTGGCTTATTTCACTGAGCCTAATACCCTCTAACTCCATCCATGTTGTTGCAAATGGTAGGATTTGTTTTCTTCTTATGGCTGAATAATATTCTTGTGTATATGTACCACATCTTCTTTATCCATTCATCTACTGACGGACACTTAGGTTGCTTCCATTTCTTGGCTATTGTAAGGTATTTTATTCTTTTTGATGCAACTGTGAATCGAATTGTTTTCTTGATTTCTCTCTCTCTGCTAGTTCATTGTTAGTGTATAGGAATGCCACAGATTTCTGCATATTAATTTTGTATCCCGCAACTTTACTGAAATCAGATATTAGATCTAGTAGTTTTGGAGTGGATTCTTTAGGGTTTTTTTATGTACTATATCGTGTCATCTGCAAACAGGGACAGTTTAACTTCTTCCTTGCCAAACTGGATGCCTTTTATTACTTTGTGTTGTTTGATTGCCGTGGCCTAGGACCTCCAGTACTATGTTGAATAGAAGTGGGGAGAGTGGGCATCCTTGTCTTGTTTCCGATCTTAAAGGAAAAGCTTTCAGCTTCTCGCTTTTAAGTATAATGTTGGCTTTGGGTTTGTCATATATGGCCTTTATTATGTTGAGGTACTTGCCCTCTATACCCATTTTGTTGAGAGTTTTTATCATGAATGGATGTTAAATTTTGTCAAATGCTTTTTCAGCATCTATGGAGATGATCATGTGGTTTTTGTTCTTCTTTTTGTTGATGTGGTGGATGATGATGATGGATTTTTGAATGTTGTACCATCCTTGCATCCCTGGAATAAATCCTATTTGATCATGATGGATGATATTTTTGATGTATTTTTTAATTCAGTTTGCTAACATTTTATTGAGTATTTTTGCATCTATGTTCATCAGGGATATTGGTCTGTAATTTTCTTTTTTTGTGGTGTCTTTGCCCGGTTTTGGTATTAGAGTGATGCTGGCCTCATAGAATGAGTTTGAAAGTATTCCCTCTTCTTCTACTCTTTGGAAAACTTTAAGGAGGTTGGGTATTAGGTCTTCACTAAATATTTGATAAGATGCAGCAGTGAAGCCATCTAGTCCAGGCATTTTATTCTTAGGTAGATTTTTGATTACCAGTTCAATTTTGTTGCTGGTAATTGGTCGGTGTAGATTTTCTGTTTCTTTCTGGGTCAACCTTGGAAGGTTGTATTTTTCTAGAAAGTTCTCCATTTCTTCTAGGTTATCCAGTTTGTTAGCATATAATTTTTCATAGTATTCTCTAATAGTTCTTTGTATTTCTGTGGTGTCTGTAGTGACTTTTCCTTTCTCATACATGATTCTGTTTATCTGAGTAGACTCTTTTTTTTTCTTGATAAGTCTGGCTAGGGGTTTATCTACTTTGTTTATTTTCTCAAAGAACGAGCTCTTGTTTTCATTGATTCTTTCTATTGTTTTATTCTTCTCGATTTTATTTATTTCTCCTCTAATCTTTATTATGTCCCTCCTTCTACTGACTTTGGGCCTCATTTGTTCTTCTTTTTCTAGTTTCGTTAATTGTGAGTTTAGACTGCTCATATGGGATTGTTCTTTCCTGAGGTAGGCCTGTATTGCAATATACTTTCCTTTTAGCTCGGCCTTCAGTGCGTCCCACAGATTTTGTGGTGTTGAATTATTGTTGTCATTTGTCTCCATATATTGCTTGATCTCTGTTTTTATTTGGTCATTGATCCATTGGTTATTTAGGACCATGTTGTGAAGCCTCCAGGTGTTTGTGGGATTTTTCATTTTCTTTGGGTAATTTATTTCTAGTTTCATACCTTTGTGGTCTGTGAAACTGGTTGGTACAATTTCAGTCTTTTTGAATTTACCAAGTCTCTTTTTTGTGGCCTAGTATATGATCTATTCTTGAAAATGTTCCATGTGCACTTGAGAAGAATGTGTATTTTGCTGCTTTTGGTTGTAGAGTTCTGTAGATGTCTGTTAGGTCCATCTGTTCTATTGTGTTGTTCAGTGCCTCTGTCTCCTTACTTATTTTCTGTCTGGTTGATCTGTCCTTTGGAGTGAGTGGAGTGTTGAAGTCTCCTAGAGTGAATACATTGCATTCTATTTCCCCTTTTAATTCTGTTAGTATTTGTTTCACATATGTAGGTGCTCCTGTGTTGGATGCATAGATATTTATAATGGTTATATCTTCTTGTTGGATTGACCCCTTTAGCATTATGTAATGTCCTTTCTTTGTCTCTTGTGACTTTCTTTGTTTTGAAGTCTATTTTGTCTGATAGAAGTAGTGAAACTCCTGTTTTTTTCTCCCCATTAGTTGCATGAAATGTCTTTTTCCATCCCTTCACTTTTAGTCTGTGTATGTCTTTGGGTTTAAAGTGAGTCTCTTGCAGGTAGCATATAGATGGGTCTTGTTTTTTTTATCCATTCAGTGACTCTATGTCTTTTGATTGGTGCATTCAGACCATTTACATTTAGGGTGATTATCGATAGGTATGTACTTATTGCCATTGCAGGCTTCAGATTCATGGTTACCAAAGGTTCAAGGTTAACTTCCTTACTATCTAAGAGTCTAACTTAACTCACTTAATATGCTATTACAAACACAATCTAAAGGTTCTTCTTTTTTTCTTCCACCTTTTTCTTCCTCCTCCATTCTTTATATATTAGGTATCATATTCTGTACTCTTTGTCTATCCCTTGATTGACTTTGGGGATAGTTAATTTAATTTTGCATTTGCTTAGTAATTAGCTGTTCTACTTTCTTTACTGTGGTTTTATTACCTCTGGTGACAGCTATTAAACCTTAGAAACACTTCCATCTATAGCAGTCCCTCCAAAACACACTGTAGAGATGGTGTGTGAGAGGTAAATTCTCTCAGCTTTTGCTTATCTGGAAATTGTTTAATCCCTCCTTCAAATTTAAAGGATAATCTTGCTGGATAAAGTATTCTTGGTTCAAGGCCCTTCTGCTTCATTGCATTAAATACGTCATGCCACTCCCTTCTGGCCTGTAAGGTTTCTGTTGAGAAGTCTGATGATAGCCTGATGGGCTCTCCTTTGTATGTGATCTTATTTCTCTCTGTGGCTGCTTTTAATAGTCTGTCCTTATCCTTGATCTTTGCCATTTTAATTATTATATGTCTTGGTGCTGTCTTCCTTGGGTCCTTTGTGTTGGGAGATTTGTTCATCTCCATGGCCTGAGAGACTATCTCCTTCCCCAGACTGGGGAAGTTTTCAGCAATTAACTCCTTAATGACACTTTCTATTCCTTTTTCTCTCTCTTCTTCTTCTGGTACCCCCATAATGCAAATATTGTTCCGTTTGGATTGGTCACACAGTTCTCTCAATATTCTTTCATTCTTAGAAGTCCTTTTTTCTCTCTGTGCTTCAGCTTCTTTGTATTCCTCTTCTCTAATTTCTATTCCATTTACCTTCTCTTCTACTACATCTAATCTGCTTTTAAATCCCTCCATTGTATTTGTATGTTTCATTTCAGATATGGAATTTCTTAGTGATTGAATCTCCATCTTAAATTCATTCCTGACTTCTTGAATATTTTTCTGTACCTCCATAAGCATGTTTACGATTTTTATTTTGAACTCGCTTTCAAGAAGATTGGTGAGTTCAGTTTCATTTGGCCATTTTTCTGGGCTTTGTGAGATTTTGGTCTGAACCAGGTTCTTTTCACATTTCATATTTCTATGTGGTGCCATCTAGTGCTCAGAATCTCCAGTCTCTGGAGCTGCTCAGCCCTACATTGAAGTTGGGGGTCGTAGGGGAGCAGAGGTGGTTCCTGGTGGGAGGAAAGATCTGTTTCCTGATTCCCATCTGCGGTGCCTGCCTCCTGTATGAAGGCCAGTGGGCCGAGCACACAGGTGTAAGCCTCTGTGCTTGGCATCTCTAGATGATGTAGGCGGGTCCTCCCTCTGGCTGGCCTGATGCCAGTGCAGTGACTGCCAGTTTGCAAGCCAGTGCTGTCATGCCAGGAGGATGGCTCGTTAGGCTGCATGTCACAGTCGGGGGCCTCAGAGCTGAGTAGCCAGCCAGGGGTATGGAGTGCCTGAAGCTCCTCAAAGTTCCCAATGTGCTGGGCAGAGCACGATCAGACAACCTTGTCCAGCTCTCCCTTCCCCTGTGCAGCTAGCTCTGTGCAACCCCTGCTTCCTTAGCGGCCCTCTCACTGCTAGGAAGCTTGTCAGACCACTGGCCTTTCCCTTGTCCCTGAGCAGCGGATGTCGATCCCATCCTCCACAAATGGCCGGAATGTCAGTCCCTCAGGCACTCCACCTGTCCCAGCTCCCCAACCTCCAGAGCACCACACAGAGTAGGTTTCTGCTCATGAAGCAAATCTCTAGGGCTAGGTGTTCAGCAATCCCATGCTTCCACTCCCTCCCTGCTCCATTTCTCTTCTTTCTGGCAGTGAGCTGAGGTGGGGTAAGGATTCGGATACCACTGGATCAAGGCTTTCGTACATTACCCTGTTTCATGAGGTCTGCTCTGTGATGTCTGTATGCAGTCTGGTTCAGCCTTCTTTCCTGTTGCTGTTTTAGTGTTAGTTGTATTAATTAACTATATTTTCATACTATTTGTGGTTTTGGGAGGAGATCTCTGTCTCACCTCTCATGCTGCGATCTTGAATCATTCTATCTAACTGGGCATTTTTAAGACACCATTTTATCTTCCTCATTCACTTTTTTGGCTACAACTCTTTGTTATGTCTTTATAGGGATGGCTGTAGGTTTTACAATATGCATCCTTGACTGATCAGTCTCTATTTAAATAATATTATACCACTTCAAATAATGTAATAATCTTACATTTTCTTTCCATTCTTCCCCTTCCCACATATTATTGTTGTCATATATATACTTCTAAATATGCTTTTTTATTACATTAGAAAACAATTTTATTCTGAAGATAAGAGACATGAAAAGATCAAGTTTTACAATTTTTATATAGCATTTCAACCAATATTAACTACTTTCTTTTCTTTTAACCCTTATTAATTTTTGTTTTAAGCAATTATCTTTTTTTTAGTAGGAATTGACATATTTATTATTATTATGTTGAACTTTAACAATCCATGACTGTGGTGTATCATTCCATTTCTCCAATTCTTTTAGTTCTTCTTTGATTTCTTTCATGACTGCTTTTTATTTTTCAGCACTTGGATCCTGTACATATTTTCTTATATTTATGCCTAAGTTGTTCATTCTTTGGAATGATTATAAACTGTATTGCTTTTTAAAACTTTGGTTTACACTTGTACATTCCAAGTGTGTAAAAATTACAGGTCTTTTTTATATGTTGACCTTATATCTGCAACCTTGCTAAAATTATTAGTTCTAGAAGACTTTGTTTTGTTTTGTAGATTCTTTGGGATTTTCTATGTAGACAATCATGCTGCCTACAAACAGGGGCAGTTTTATTTCTTCCTTTCCAATATATATGCCTTTATTTATTTTTCTTGCTTTATTGCATTGCCTAACTCACTGGTCTTGAATTATAGGGGTAATTGTACACATTGGACATCCTTGATTTGTTCCTGATCATAGGGAGAAAGCATTCCATTTTTGTTATCATTAAGCATGATTTAACTGCAGGTGTTTTGAAGATTCCCCTTTATCAGGTTAAGGAATAGCCCTTCTATATCTAACTTGCTGAGTTTTTTCAAGATTAAATATTGAATTTTATCAAGTTCTTTTTCTGCATCAATTGATTGCATCTTGTGGTTTTTCTTCTTTAACTGTCAATATTGTGAGTTACATCTATACATTTTTGAATATTACATTTCTAAGATAAATCCCACTTGGTTGTGTTATGGTTTTATATATTGATGGATTCAATTTGCTACTATTTCATTGAGGATTTTTATGTCTATGTTCATAAAAGATATTAGTATGTAGTTTGCTATTCTTGTACTCTTTGTCTTTGGTATCAGACTAATGTTGGCCACACAAAATGAGTTGGGAAGTGTTCCATGCTCTGCTGTTCTCTGCAAGATACTTATAGAACTATATTATTTCTTCTTTAAATGTTTGGTAGAATTTGCCATCTGGGCCCAGAGATTTCCCTTTTGGAAGGTTTTTTACTGCAGCTTTAGTTTCCTTAATAGTTAAAAGACTATTCAGGTTACCTATTTTGGGTGAGTGTTGCTAATTTGTGATTTGAAAGGGACTGGCCCATTTCATCTAAGTAATCAAATTCATATGCAGAGAGCTGTTTATATTGTTCCCCTATTATCCTTTAACTGTTTTCAGGGTCTGTAGTGATATTCCCATCTTCCTTCCTACTACTGGAAACTTATATTCTCTCTATATATCTCTTTTGTCAGTCTTGCTGGAGATTAATCAATTTTTAATCAATTATCTTTTGAGAAAAATTTAATAATGAAAAAATTCTTTAAATATCCCACATATTTTTTCCACAACTTTGATTCATTTGTTAAGATTCAAATTCACATCTAACATAATTTCTTTTTATCTAAGGAGTATTTTTCTTGTAATACAGATCTTCTGATAAATTTTCTCAGCTGTGTGTGAAAAAGAATTTCTTTCTCCTTAACTTTTGAGTGACATTTTCTCTGGATATAAATTCTAGTTTGACAGGAAATTTTTTCAACACTTTAAAGATGTCATAGCATGTCTTCTGGATCCAATTTCTTCTGGTGAGAAATCTGTAATCATTATTCCCTCTAGCTGCTTAAAAAAATTTTTTTTATTAAAGTATCCTTGATATATACTCGTTTCCTGAGGTCTGCTCTTTTCTCCAGGTGTATGAAGTCTGGCGCAGCCTTCTTTCTTGTTGCTTTTTTAGGATTAGTTGTATTAACTATATTTTCATATTATATGTGCTTTTGGGAGGAGTTCTCTGTCTCACGTCTCACACCGCCATCTTTAATTCCTCAGCGATGGAAATCTTTTAAAAATCTATTTCAGCAATGTTTTGTAGTTTCCAGTGAACAGGTCTTGTTCATATTCTGTCAAATGATTCCCTAAATATGCATATGGGACGCCATTAATAAGTGGTATTTTAAAATTTCAGTTATCAGTTGTTGGTTGTTTGTATATAGACATACAGTTAATTTTTTGCATATTCACTGTTTATCCTGTAACCTTGCTAAACCAATGTAGTTCTAGAAGGGTAGTTTTGGGGTTCTTTTGGTACAGAATTTCCTATATAAACAGTTCTGTCATCTGAAAAACAGGGGCAGTTTTATTTGTTTCCTTCCAACCTTTGTGTCTTCTCTCTCTTTTTCTTGCCTTACCGCACTGCTGGGCTTCCAGGTCAAAGCTGACTAGGAGCCATCAGAGGAAACACACCTTCTCTGCTCCCAGTCTTGGTGGGGGAGCATTCAGTCACCCTGAATGTGACATTAGCTGTGGGATTTTTGTAGATGCCCTTTATTGGACTAAGGAAATTCCATTTTATTCCTAGTTTGTTCTTTTTAATCAGAAATGGATGTTAGATTTTATCAAATGCTTTTTCCAAAGCTACGCAAATAATCATCTTCTTTATATGGCGAAATCACACTCACTGATTTGTCCTTTTTTATGTGTTGGGTTTGTTTGCTACACTTTGCTGATAATTGTCATGCATACACTCATGAAAGATCCTGGACTGTAGTGTTTCTGCCTTGTAACGTCCGTGTCTGGTTTTCTTATCAGGGTGATAAGAAGTTAGTGGAGACATGGTCCTTAGTTTGTATAGAATCAATATTATTCTTTCTTACAATGATTTGTAGAATTCACTGGAATTTTCTTTCAGGAAGATTTTAAACTATAAATTCAACTTCTTCAAAAGACAGAGGATATGCAGATTATACATTTCTTCCTGAGTGAGCAATGCTAGCTTGTATCGTCAAAGGAATTTGTCCATTTCACTTAAGTTGTAGAATTTATTGGCAAAATGTCCATAATGTTGCCTTGTTACCCTTTCATTGTCCTTATGACCTGCTGCAATGTCTTCCTCATTCCTCATTTTGATAATTTGTCTCATCTCTTCTTATCAGTTTGGCTAGGAGTTTGAAAATCATTTTGACTTTCTCAAAGAATCAGCTTTCGGTTTGATTAATCTCTATTATTTTTCATTTCACTGATTGTTTTGGCCTTGGTTTCATTATTTTCTTTATTTTGCTTATATGGGATTTGCTTTGCTCTTGTTCCAGTCTTGGAAGGTGATACATAGTTCACCATGTGGAGGCCTTTCTCTTTTTTTCAATATGAGCATTAGTGTAAGACTTTCCTTCTAAATGCTGCTTTAGCTGTGCCCACTAGCTTTGCTATGTTGTGTTTTCATTTTCATTCAACTGGAAATTCTTTCTAGATTCGTTTTTTAATTTCTCCTTGTTTAGAGATGTGTTGTTCAGTTTCTAAGTGTTTGGGCACCTTATGGACATGCTTATGTCCTTGCTTTATAATTTAATTCCACTGTCATCCAAGAAAATAATTTGTATGACTTCAAACCTTGTAAATTTAATGAGACTTATTTCATGGCCCAGAATATGATCTGTCTTGGTAAATGATCTGAGTATACTTGAAAAGAAGGCTTCCTTCTGCTGGTTGGAGGGCCCTCCACCCACCAAGCAGGGCATGGGGCTAGTAGGGGCACCCACATCTGGTAGCCTTGCTGATTTTCTCTCCGTTTCTCCCACCAGTTTTTCAGCAGTGAGAAGTGAAATCTCTGGCTATAAGTGTGGATTTTCTTTTCTCTTTTCAGTTCTATCAGATTTCTTGCTTCATGTAGTTTGAAGCTCAACTGTTAGGTGCACGAACACAGGATCGCCATATCTCAGGGAGGATTCTTTATGGCTGTGTCATGTCCCTCTTTATTCCTGGTTGTAGCCTTTGCTCTAAAACCCACTTTGCCTGATATTGATGAAACCACCTCTGCCTTCTTCGTGCCAGCACAGCACATCTTTCCCACACTTGGACTTTCAGCTTCTCTGTGATTTTCTATGTGCAGTGAGTTTCCTGAGGATGGCACATACTTGGCTCTTTCTCTTTTTATCCAACCTCTTCTTAAATAACCTCTGCTGTTTAACTGGGGTGTTTGGGGCATTCCGTGGGCATACTGGTGTGGCTGGGTGAAGTCTCTCAGCCTGCCATGTCCTCTGTCTCACTGTTCTTCCCCTTCTCCCTCTTTCTCTGCATTCTCTGATTAACAGATCAATTTTTTTGTGATTTGATCTTATCTCCTCTGTTGCTTTAGTAGGTAGAGCTCTTTCTTTTTTCTTTTTATGTGGTTCTTTTAGTGTTTCTAGTAGACATCTTTAACTTATTCTAGTTTGTGTCCAAGAAATACACCATTTCTCATATTATGTAATAAATTTATAACAGTACACTTCTGTGTTCTCTCTGCTGGCCTACCTATGCTATTACTGTCATAAAATTTCCTTCTACATTTGCTAGAAATTCCGTAATATATTGTTATTTTTGCTTTAAGCAGTCACTACCTTCTAAAGTAATTTAAAAAGAAGAAAACTCCCTTCTTCTTCCCATTTTTGGTGTCCTTCATTTCTCTGCGAAGGTGTGTGTGTATAATGCGACCGCCCATGCACCTGCAGGACAATTCAGTTCCCATAGGGCCTGCACCATTGGGGAATTCCTCCAGCCTCTGCATGTCTGAAAGTCCCTGTCACCTGCACTTCTCAGGGGTGCTCTTACTGGACACAGAATTCTTCAAGACTCGTTTGGTTGTGTGCTTTCTGGCTCTTCAAACCTGGCTTCATGGTGCCAGCTGCCTTTTGGCCCTCCGTGCATCCTGTCACCTGCTGGTGCCATCTGCCCCTCCCTCTGGCTGTGAAATGGGATCGTGATGCGTTCTGGTGGAGTTTTCTTATAGTTCTTGTGCTCGGCCTTTTGGGTTTCTGGGTTCTGTGGGTTCACAGTTCTCATGAACCTGAAAATTCTTGACCATTATTCTTTGAAATGTTTTTTTCCCTTCTCCCTCCCCTCTCCCAGGACTCAGATCTCACGTATCGGTCCACTTGAAGCTGTCCCACAGCAGCCTGAGGCTCTGGATATGTTCCAGCCTTTTTCCTGTGGCTCCTGTTTCACAGCCACACACCTTCTCTGCAAGTGCATGACCCTCTATCCACAGTCTGATCTGCTGCTAGCCCCACCAGTGCGTTTTTCATCTCAGACTCCTTTTCCATCTTTAGAAATTCAATTTGTGCCTTTTTCAATTTGTGTCCTATTTCCCTGTGACTTGCCCTGACATGCTCATGCTCTTCTCTATCTTCTTAAATATACAAAACATAGTTATCAGATGATTTCACTCATCTGTGGAGTATAAGAACAAAGAAAAAAACTGAAGGAACAAAACAGCAGCACATTCACAGAACCCAAGAATGGACTAACAGTTACCAAAGGGAAAGGGACTGGGGAGGATGGGTGGGAAGGGAGGGATAAGGGGTAAAAGGGGCATTATGATTAGCACGTATAATGAATGTAGGGGGAGGCACGGGGAGGGCTGTACAACACAGAGAAGACAAGTAGTGATTCTATAACATCCTAATATGCTGATGGACAGTGACTGTAATGGGGTATGTGGGGGGACTTGATAATGGGGGCAGTCTAGTACTCATAATGTTGTTCATGTAATTGTACATTAATGATAGCAAAAAAAAAGTGTTGGAAAAAAAATTAGTTCATAAAGTTTTGTTCTAAAAAAAAAACATATATATATATAGATAGATAGATAGATAATATGTTTTAATTCACTTACCTACTCACACTATTGTCTGTAGCACTTGGGGGTTTTTCCTAAAGACTTTTTCCTTACATTTTCCTGCTTCTGTGCATGCCTGGTGTTTTTAGTTGGTTGTCAGTCATTTAATTGGATGACTTTTACATTGTTGGGAGCTAGATCATTTTTTCTTTTAAATTATTTTGAGTTTTGTGCTAGGATGCAATTAAGTTTCTTGGCAACAACTGGACTCTTCAAGGTTTGCTTTTACACTTCGTCAGGAGGGATCCCGTACGGTCTTTAATCTCGGGCTGAGCTGGCCCCAGGATTGAGGCAAATCCCTCCTGAGCGCCCGCCCCTCGCCCACCCTGCTGAGTGCTCAGCCCACGGTCCCAAGGCCTCTCCGCCGCTCAGCAGGTGAGTTCTCCCGGCCCCCGGCGAGCTCTAGGCACAGATTTGCCGGCTCCTCCCCAGCGGCTCCTCCCGGATCTCGGGGTAGGCTCTGCAAACGCCTTTGCGGAAGACACTTAGCTGCAGACCCCGGAGCTTCCGACCTCCGCTGCGGCCCTGCCCGCGAACTCCAGCAGCCTCGCCTCCCCGGCCCTGCACTCCGACCCTGCACTCCGGCAGGCGCGGGCTCCCTCGAGGCCCTCACCGCGCGGCGGCCTGGGCTCCTTCGCTCTAGGATCATTGCTCGGTGCTGCCCGCCGGCAGTGTCTGAAAAACGTGGTTTCTTTTTTTGCCTCATTTCTTAGTATCCAGTTTCTCTTAATTCACGTAGCTGGCTAGCCGCGGTGGCGGATTGTGGCCAGGCCAAGGCTGGGGTCCGTGCCCCGCCGAAGAGAAAGCCCGCGGGGGGCGGGGCCTGGCGCCGCGGAGCGGGGGGCGGGGCGGGGCGGAGCCGGGCGGGGAGTGGGTGGGGCCGGGGCGGGGCCTGCGGTGATCCCAGACCTCCGAGGCTGCGGAACTCGCAGTGCGGAGCGCTCACTGCGGGGCTCGCCGACAGACGCGCTGTCAGTCCCAGGGAGGGGCCTGCGAGCGGCCGCGGGTGAGTCCCGGGCGCAGCGGAGGCTCATTGTGAGAAGGGCACAGATGAGGGCACCCCGACACCCTCGCCCGAGCTTGCGACCGCAGTCTTTGGGGCGGGCCTCTCCGGGAGGGGCTGGTAGCGCCGCAGCCTCAGGCCCGGCCTTACTCAGGCCTTTGGCATCCCGAGGTCGGCGACGGGAACATGGGGCATGGAAGAGGGATCTGTTGTTCTCCGGAAGGGGGAGCCTAATTTAGCCTCCCGGGGGCTGGGACGCGGCCAAAGTCCCCGCGGGGGGGGCGGGGGGCCCAGTCTAGCTTTCCCCCAAATCCTTTTCCAAAGGGCGGGCAGCTCCATTCCGAACGTCCGGTACAGATGGCGCAGCTCAGCCTGTGGCGGCCCTCGCGCCTGGGGGCTGCACGCAACGGCCCGTCCGCGCAGGCTGCACATTGCTGCCCAGAGCGCCCGCGGTGGCGACAGCTCAGACCTGAGAGCCAGACGGGCCTCTGAAGGGCTCCCTGGCAGAGAGGACCCCAGCTGGGCCCTGAACGTAGCAGCAAGTGGGGACCCATACAGGGGCACCCCAGGAGCAAAGGGGAGGAGGCGCAGCTAGGAGACACCACCCCTCAGGCCCCGTCCTGCCCCAGACTGTCACCCTGTCCCACGGCTGGGTGCCGAGCTCGCCTGGCCTCTGCCTGGAGCCCACCCACCGTCCCCCTCCTCCCGCACCTACACCATCTCCTGTATCCGCAGTTTCTGGCTGGAACGTCCCACTGTGGCCCTCTTCTCTTCCCACATCAGGGCCTCCCCTGCAGGAAACCTTCCCTGATGCCCAGGCAGAGCTGTGTGGCTCCTCTGCCCATGTGGTGACCCCCCTGTCCTTGTCGCCCTCTGTGCAGGGCTGCAGCAGTTCCAGGAGACCGGGCCCCCTCAGAGGGCAGGGCACGTCTGGGCCCCTCTGCCCTGCTCCACCCCATGCTGAGCTGACTCAAGGACCAGCCGTCCACCGCCTACTCCTCTGCCTTCTCACCTCCAGGCATGGCGCCCCTGCCTGCCCTGTTCCTGGTGGCCCTGGTGGGCCTACCTGTGGGTGAGCTGGGTGGAGGAGGGGATACTGAGAGACCCTTTAGGGAGCAGGCAGGCTGAAAGCGGGGAGGAAAGCCAGAGCTCCCAATGCCCCCTCCTGCACTGTTCTGCCCTTGGGGGGATGGCACCTGGTCTGACAGGCTGGAGGAGGGTCTCTCCCTGTACTCTGACCCTGTTCCTCTCCTGCCCACCCCACGGCCCCCAGCCCAGGCTCTGGACTGCCATGTGTGTGCCTACAATGGAGAGAACTGTTTCAACCCCATGCATTGCCCAGCCACGGTCACCTACTGCATGACCACACGCACCTGTGAGTCCATGGGGTGCCCCCAACAGCTTTTCCTGAGGAGCGTGTGGGGACACTCTTCCCTGCCCATGGGAGAATGGGGGGACAGGAGGGAGTCTCCCATCTGCCCCAGGAGTCTTTCTGGTTGAGGAGACCCTGCTGGAAGGGCCCTGCATGTGGGGGTTGGCCCATCCCTGGTCCCAGCCCCTCTCAGGATCCTGGCCCCCTGCAGACTACACCCCGACCAGGATGAAGGTGACCAAGTCATGCGTGCCCAGCTGCTTCGAGACGGTGTATGACGGCTACTCCAAGCACGCGTCCGCCACATCCTGCTGTCAGTATGACCTTTGTAACGGCACGGGCCTCCCCATGCTGGGGACCCTGACTCTGGTCCCCATACTTCTGGCTACCCTCTGGGGTCTGCTCTAAGGCCCCACTCACCCACCCAGCCACTCAAGGACAAAGCTCTGAGAGGCACAGCCCCCACCCCACCCCCTGTCCCCCTTGAGATTCCCAAAGCCACACCCAGGACTGTCTGCAGGACTGAACCTCCCCAGCTAACAGGGGCCTTGGCTCCCAGGCCAAGATCTTTCATTTTCAAAAGACTGATGTGTGGCTGCACCTCTCAGAGGTGTCTGGCCTTGATGGGAGAGGTTGGCCCCCCCTCTGTCCACAGACGGAGGCATCTGGGAAAGTGTGCTGTTCATGTGGGGTCCTCAGGCAGTGAAAGAACACGGATCTGAAGGGAGCCTCTGCCCACTTCTGCAAGCCCTGGGAACAGGGGCCAGCTCCAGTCTGCCCAGTGGGCGTGCTGTGGGGTGAGGGGAGATTAGGGATCTGTGAGGGTGCAGGTGGCCCTAGGAAGGCTTTCTTTGAGACTCTGGTGAAGGCCAGGAGCTGCCCAGGGCAGATGTGGCATGGAGGGCCCTGTTAGGAAGGTCTTTGTCCCCTGAGCTGTCTGGGGAGCAGTGCCAGGGGCATGTGTCCAGGCAGCCCTTGGCAGAGGAGAGGGGTCTCTTGGCCTAAAGAGGGTCCTGAGGCCCCTCCAGCTGGCTCAGGTCCTGGGAGGGGTCCTTTCTTTCCCCATTTGCCAAATCCTTGACCTCCCCTAGCCTGCTTTCCCCCCAACCCCCACTGGCACTGGGCTGGGGTGCAGGGTGTGAGGCGGCTGGCAGGCATGTGGGCGACCGGCAGGCAGCCTAGCTATATTTGGTGGTGCCTGAACACTGACTCCAGGGCTATTTGGGGCCAAGAGGGAAGGGAGCTGAGCTGTGGGCTGCCTCAGTCCTTGTCTTTAGCCCCAGCAGGGCCTGGCGGTGGAGCTCTGCCCTCTACCGAGGGAGGCAAACTTCAGCTCAGTGCCCTAGGGGATGCACCCATCCAAATCAGAAGCAGGGTGGGTGGGGGGGGTCTATCCTTAAGTCAGAGCTGGTGCCCCTTGTGGACACTAGGGACTGCGCTGGGTCACAGGAGGGCAAGAGGAGGCGGAGCCAGGGACAGAGAAGTAGGAGGGGGGAGGGGGTCCTGGGCAGAGTAGTTTTGGGCACGAGGAAGCCAGTCCCACCCTGAGCTCTTACACCCAAAGGACCCCCAAGGGTGGGCATCCTCGGGGAAGTGACTGGGCTCCCCTGCAGAGCCAGGTTTGCAGAGCCAGGTTGGGACCAGTGCAGGCCTCAGGCTGCTGGCTGGGAGGGAGAGCAGAGGTCGGCACACCTGGGCCTCCAGCCCCAGCTGCCCCTGACCTTCAGCTCTGGGAAGCAGTCATTACCGTGCTTATATGAGTTCTGTGTCCTGAGTCAGGTGGCATCCTAGGCCAGAGCTGGCAGGGGCCCCTGCACCAGGTACTCCGTACCTCCCTCCAGTGGGTGATGGAGTAGAGCCCTGCCTGGCCTCCAGTAGGCTCTGGGGTCACTGAGAGCAGAGATCCAGGAGGAGCTGGCTGCTTCCAGGGGCCGAGGTTGGTGGGGGTCTCATACCTGCTTCCCCAACTCATTTGTCCCTCTCCTCCACCCTGACGTGGTCCAAGCCCAACCCCCACAACAATGACCCCAGCCCCGACACCTGCTGCTCACCCCGCCCCCACAGGCTGAGTTCTGCCTAGCGGGGCCCTCCTGAGAACCCAGCACAGAGCACACAGTTACTCTACTAATGCTGGGCCCAGGCCCCCTCGTGGCCAGCGCGTGGCCCTGCAAAATGAGGCATAAGGGCTGTGCTGAAATGAGCCATCTGTGTGGACAGGCGCTCAGCTCCTCCGGGCCGACCTTTGAGGCGGCTCAAATCTGGAAGCAGCCTGAATGTCTCAGGACCAGCTTCCTGACTGTGCTGTAGCCCCTCCCATGGACTATGACGTGTCCTCCTCAGAAGGCAGCCGAGGGGAAGCTGTTGTATGGGTGCGGACCCCAGACAGGCTCAGGTGGGCGTCTGCAGCACCCAGCCACTCCTGAACATGTGATCTGGCCCTGTGCACAAGACACAGGGAAGGTGTGAGCCCCACGGCAGGTGCCCTGCCTCTGGACGTGGGGTGGGGAGGCCGGACCAACTGCTTCATCTTTGTGCATCTGGCTTGTGGTGAACGTGAATTTTATTCATAATTTTAAGCCACTGAAAAAGGCAAAGAGAAATGGAGAAGCCTCCTTTCATGCCCCACCTTTCATCATTTTTTGGATCCTACAACTCAGAGTGGCCTGGAGCTCATGGTTCACATCTCTGAGCCTCAGTTGTCCCGTTGATAAAATGGGAATGTAGTCCTCCCAGGCTGTGGCCTCAGGAAGATTACTGAGGCTGTGGATATAAGCACCTGGCTGGGGCCTGGCACGCAGGAGGCCCGGATGGATAGGGGGTTGGGGGTGTGGATGGGGTCCCTTCCCTTCTGTCCCACTTCCAAGGTCTGGGCACTTCTCTGCCCCTGCTGGTGGCTCACGCATGGGAACTGCCCTCAGGCCATAGCCCCTGCCCTTGCTCATGTTGCCCGCCTCAGAGGGGCCCCGTGAGGGTCTCATCAAATGAATAAATGGGTGAATAAACCTGTCTGTCCTTTGTCCTCGCCAGCCACCTCAGCCTGCACTCAGCCCTGCCTTTCCAGGCTGGTCGGGCTGGTCTTGCTGGCTCTGTCGGTCCTGAACTCTGTCCACCCTACCTTGCCCAACCTTGACCTCAGAGCCAGCCCTGGCACAGGGCCAGGAGATGAACATGGTGGAGAGCAGGCAGGAGAGCTAGGAGGCCTCCTGGGGCTCACAGGGAGCACCTCGTCCCTCTGAGAGGGGTCCCCGGGGAAGGCGGAGGCAGGCCGGACCTGAGGAAGCCACCCCACCATCCAAGCTTCTGGCGCCTGACCCTGGCTCTCTCTGGCCAGGAGCAGGTGAGTCCACCCAGCTCCCCGCCCCAAGGAGCCCACCAGACAGAGGGGTGAACAAAAGCCACTGGGCAATCAGAGCAGACACACAGAGGCCCTGGGGTGGCAGAGCGGGTCCCCGGCGGACAGTCACCTGTGCTGATCCCACAGCGCCCCAGCCCCTGCCAGCTCCTGGTGGATCACTTGCCCGGCATCTGGTTCTGGCTTTCATTTATCCTGGAGCCCCTTTTAATACTAAGGGCCTTTCTGCTACCCTTGCCCCTGGGAAAATACCCAGTGGTCCTGGGCCCCGGAGTATGATTACAGTGGTAACCCATGACCCCTCTGCCCTCCCAGCAGGGCAGGCATGTCCCAGCCACTTCTCAGGGAAGAACCATTTGTCAGGCAGGATGGCTGAGGGCACATGGGGGCTCTCATGTTGAGGGTAGCTGCTCATCTGACTGACTCTCGGGGTGTCCTGGAGAAGGTTTCAGTTCTATCCAGCACTAAGCTTCATTTGCACGTTTAGGAGTGAGAGGTGGGTTCATCCGAGGGAGACGAGAGGCTCTGTGCTGAGGTCCACCCTGAGCGAGCCTACCTCCTGTGGTCCCCAGTCCTACAACCTGAGATTGATTATCCCACCTGATGGGCAGGGAACATGCTTATGGGATTAAACTAGGCTCACCTGAGGTGATTAAAGCCTTGGGAGCCAGCTGGGCCCCAGTGCTACCCAGGCCCCAGCCCAGCTTCTTGGCTGAGCTGACTGCAGGGTGACTCAGACTGGATGGGGCTGGGTGGGAACAGGCAGCCTGGGCTCCCCGGAAGCCTCACCTCTTCTCAGAAGAACATGCGGTGACTCCTCAGACTCCTGCTGGCTGCTGCCTTGAGCCTGGAGCTGGGTGAGTCCAGCCACCTCCTTCCCCATCCTCCATCACTGCCCTAAGCCCATCCCGTCAATCTTGGCCACCACTGAGCCCTGGGCTGTGACTCTTGTCTTGCCAATGGGTTTCAGCCCTGGGCAAGTTCACTATGGATTCAATGTGACCAAAGAAAATGACAGTAAAACGTTCTTGGGGTGAAAGGGTTTATTACCTGGCTTGTTCTCCTGGCTGTAGGTCGAGCACTAGTGTCTGCCTCCGCCCAGAGCACTGGGCCGAGCTCTCTATAGAGTGCAGTAATAGCTTATTGCCTAAAGGTGTGGAAGCGATAGCCTAGCAACAGGCCAGTTACATCATCAAGTAGTTTAAGTTCAGTGAGGCTCCTGGCCATAGGAAGCCCAACTTCCCCGCACTCCAGGATTTTTACCTTACAGTCTACATGCTTTCCATCTTCTGCAAAGGTTCCTGTGTGAGAAAGCTGGGGCACTGTAACCAGATTCCACAAAAGCAACAGAGGCTAACAACAACTTAGAGATAATCACAAAAATTAAGATACAACAAGATTTTGATATAGGTAACAAAAATTATAATAATCCTCAAGCCAGAGGAGGTTCCCAATTCACAAAGACCTTAGGGGCGATAAAATACATATTTTAATGCCACCAACATAGGCAAATCTTGTCCATCAGGTAGGATGCATGCAAGAGAGTGGTCCTGTGATAGGACTGTAGCAGGAAGGGGGTCCCTTCCAGGTCTAGTATACCATACCTTTACTCCTCTCCCTGTGGGGGTTACTGAAGGGTCTATATATAGTGTTACTGGAGGTGCATGCACTGGCCATAATGATAAAACTCCCGGTAAGATGCTCCTACCTTCTGGCCGTTCAGGATATACTACTGTGACCTTTGGCGGCCACTCTGCTGTTATTCCAGGAACACACAGGAGGCCAGCTTCCAGGCCTTGTCCCCAAGGTGCCAGGAGAGCCAGCCATCGTTGGTCCATGTGTCGAAAGGTCCAAGGCCACATCCACTCAGTGGAGTCTCTGGGGTTCAGTGCACTTGGTGCTGGCAGCAAGATGTTATTCTGCAAGATGTTATTCTGGTGGCCAAACCTCGGCTTCAGTGAGTCTTCCTTGGTTTGCACTTGCAGTTGTATAGGGGAGGCTGCCATATGTGTTAACATGTCTACGGGGCTCAGGGCTCCCTTTCGGGGTCTCTCATTCAGACACCGTAGCACGGTCGATAAGTGGACTGACCATCCCCACGGACTATTGGTATCTGACTTTAGTCTGGATTTTAACAAGCCATGTGCCTCTATCACACCTGCTGCGGTAGGATTGTACAGCACATGAAACTTCCACTTGATTCCCAGCTGTTGTACCCATTTTTTTTTTTTAGGATCTTAACCTGTAATCTTTATTTATTTATTTATGTTTTGGTTGTTTTTTAATAGTTTATTTTGGTATCATTAATCCACAGTTTCATGTACAATATTATGGTGATTAAACTACCCCCTTCATCAGGTCCCCCCCCCACCAACCCCATTATGGTCACTGTCCATCAGCGTAGTGAGATGCTATAGAATCACTACTTGTCTTCTCTGAGTTGTACATCCCTCCCTGTGCCTCCCAACATTACATCTGCTAATCGTAATGCCCCTTTTCCCTCTTATCCCTCCCTTCCCACCCATCCTCCCCAGTCCCTTTCCCTTTGGTAACTATTAGTCCGTTCTTGGGTTCTGTGAATCTGCTGCTGTTTTGTTCCTTCAGTTTTTTTCTTTGTTCTTATACTCCACATATGAGTGGTATCATTTGATACTTGTCTTTTTCAGCTTGGCTTATTTCACTGAGCATAATACCCTCTAGCTCCATCCATGTTGTTGCAAATGGTAGGATTTGTTTTCTTCTTATGGCTGTATAATATTCCACTGTGTATATGTACCACATCTTCTTTATCCATTCATCTACTGATGGACACTTAGGTTGCTTCCATTTCTTGGCTATTGTAAATAGTGCTGCAAGAAACATAGGGGCACATATATTAGGGGAACTAATATCTGAATTCAGCAAAGTGGCAGGATACAAAATTAACACACAGAAATCTGTTGCTTTCCTATACACTAACGATGAACTAACAGAAAGAGAAATCAGAAAAACAATTCCATTCACAATTGCATCAAAAAGAATAAAATACCTAGGAATAAACCTAACGAAGGAAGTGAAAGACCTGTACTCTGAAAACTACAAGACACTCCTAAGAGAAATTAAAGAGGACACTAACAAATGGAAATTCATACCATGCTCTTGGCTAGGTAGAATAAACATTGTCAAAATGGCTATACTACCCAGAGCAATCTACAGATTGAATGCAATCCCTATCAAAATACCAACAGCTTTCTTCAATGAACTGGAACAAATAATTCTAAAATTCACGTGGAACCACAAAAGACCCCAAATAGCCAAAGCAATCCTGAGAAGGAGGAATAAAACGGGGAATTACGCTCCCTGACTTCAAGCTCTACTACAAAGCCACAGTAATCAAGACAATTTGGTATTGGCACAACAACAGACCCACAGATCAGTGGAACAGAAAAGAAAATCCAAACATTAACCCAAACATATCCAGTCAATTAATATTTGATAAAGGAGCCTTGGATATACACTGGGGGAGATGACAGCCTCTTCAGCAGACGGTGTTGGCAAAACTGGACAGCTACATGTCAGAGAAGGAAACTGGACTACTGTCTAACCCCATACACAAAAGTCAACTTAAAATGGATAAAAGACCTGAATGTAAGTCATGAAACCATAAAACTCTTAGAAAAACACATAGGCAAAAATTTCTTGGACATAAACATGAGCGACTTCTTTATGTACATATCTCCCCGGACAAGGGAAACAAAAGCAAAAATGAACAAGTGGGACTATATCAAGCTGAAAAGCTTCTGTACAGCAAAGGACACCATCAGTAGAACAAAAAGGCATCCTTCAGTATGGGAGAATATATTCATAAATGACATATCCGATAAGGGGTTGACATCCAAAATATATAAAGAACTCACGCACCTCAACAAACATAAAGTAAATAATCCAATTAATAAATGGGCAGAGGACATGAATAGACACTTCTCCAAAGAAGAAACTCAGATGGCCAACAGGCACATCAAAAGATGCTCCACATCACTAATCATCAGAGAAAGGCAGATTAAAACCACAATGAGATATCACCTCACACCAGTGAGGATGGCCAACATCCAAAACAGAAACAACAAATGTTGGCGAGGATGTGGAGAAAAGGGAACCCTCCTACACTGCTGGTGGGAATGCAAATTAGTTCAACCATTGTGGAAAGCAGTATGGAGATTCCTCAAAAAACTCAAAACAGAAATACCATTTGACCCAGGAATCCCACTCCTAGGAATTTACCCTAAGAATGCAGCAGCGCAGTTTGGAGTGGAGTCTTTAGGGTTTTTAATGTACAATATCATGCCATCTGCAAATAGTGACAATTTGACTTCTTCTTTACCAATCTGGATGCCTTGTATTTCTTTGTTTTGTCTGATTGCCATGGCTAGGACCTCCAGTACTATGTTGAATAACAGTGGAGAGAGTGGGCATCCCTGTCTTGTTCCCAATCTTAGATGAAAGGCTTTCAGCTTCTCGCTGTTAAGTATGATGTTAGCTGTGGGTTTGTCATATATAGCCTTTATGATATTGAGGTACTTGCCCTCTATACCCATTTTGTTGAGAGTTTTAATCATGAATGGATGCTGAATTTTGTCAAATGCTTTTTCAGCATCTATGGAGATGATCATGTGTTTTTTGTTCTTCTTTTTGTTGATGTGGTGGATGATGTTGATGGATTTTCGAATGTTGTACCATCCTTGCATCCCTGGGATGAATCCCACTTGATCATGGTGTATGATCCTCTTGATGTATTTTTGAATTCGGTTTGCTAATATTTTGTTGAGTATTTTTGCATCTACGTTCATCAGAGATATTGGTCTCTAATTTTCTTTTTTGGCGAGGTCTTTGCCCGGTTTTGGTATTAGAGTGATGCTGGCTTCATAGAATGAGTTTGGAAGTATTCCCTCCTCTTCTATTTTTTGGAAAACTTTAAGGAGAATGGGTGTTATTTCTTCTCTGTATGTCTGGTAGAATTCAGAGGTGAATCCATCTGGTCCGGGGGTTTTGTTCGTGGGTAGTTTTTTGATTACTGCTTCATTTTCGTTGCTGGTGATTGGTCTGTTTAGTTTTTCTGTTTCTTGTTCGGTCAGTTTTGGAAGGTTGTATTTTTCTAAGAAGTCCATTTCTTCTATGTTTTCCAGCTTGTTAGCATATAGATTCTCATAATATTCTCTGATAATTCTTTGTATTTCTGTGGGGCTCTCATTATTTTTCCTTTCTCATTTCTGATTCTGTTTATGTGTGTAGATTCTCTTTTTCTCTTAATAAGTTTGGCTAGGGGTTTATCTATTTTGTTTATTTTTTCAAAGAACTAGCTCTTGGTTTCATTGATTTTTTTCTATTGTTTGATTCTTCTCAATTTTATTTATTTCTTCTCTGATCTTTATTATGTCCCTCCTTCTGGTGTCTTTGGGTCTTATTTGTTCTTCTTTTTCCAATTTCAGTAATTGTGTCTTTAGACTATTCATTTGGGAATGTTCTTCTTTCTTTAAATAGGCCTCGATTGTGATATACTTTCCTCTTAGAACTGCCTTTGCTGCGTCCCACAGAAGCTGTGGCTTTGTGTTGTTGTTGTCATTTGTCTCCATATACTCTTTGATTTCTGGTTTGAATTGGTCATTGACCCATTGATTAATTAGGAGAATGTTGTTAAGTCTCCATGTATTTGTGAGCCTTTTTGTTTTCTTTCTAAAATTTATTTCTAGTTTTATACCTTTGTGATCTGAGAAGTTGGTTAGTAGAATTTCAATATTTTTGACTTTATTGAAGTTCTTTTTGTGGCCTAGTATGTGGTCTATTCTGGAAAATGTTCCATGTGCACTTGAGAAGAATGTGTATCCTGTTGCTTTTGGGTGTAGAGTTCTGTAGATGTCTGTTAGGTCCATCTGTTCTAGTGTGTTGTTCAGTGCCTCTGTGTCTTTACTTATTTTCTGTCTGGTTGATCTGTCCTTTGGAGTGAGTGGTGAGTTGAAGTCACCTAAAATGAATGCATTGCTGTCACTCTCCTCCTTTAATTCTGTTAGTATTTGTTTCACATATGCCGGCACTCCCGTATTGGGTGCATATATATTTATAATGGTTATATCCTCTTGTTGGATTGACCCCTTTATCATTATGTAATGTCCTTCTTTATCTCTTGCTACTTTCTTTGTTTTGAAGTCTATTTTGCCTGATACAAGTACTGCAACACCTGCTTTTTTCTCCTTGTTGTTTGCATGAAATATCTTTTTCCATCCCTTCACTTTTAGTCTGTGTATATCTTTGGGTTTGAGGTGAGTTCTTGTAGGCAGCATTTAGATGGGTCTTGCTTTTTTATCCATTCTGTTACTCTTTATCTTTTGATTGGTTCATTCAGTCCATTTATGTTTAGGGTGATTATCGATAGATATGCACTTATTGCCATTGCTGGCTTTAGATTCGTGGTTACCAAAGGTTCAAGGGTTGCTTCTTTACTATCTAACAATCTAACTTAACTTTCTTGATAAGTTATTGTAAACATAGTCTGATGTTTCTTTATTTCTCTCCCTTCTTATTCTTCCTTCTTCATTCTTTATATACTAGGTGTTTTATTCTTTGCCTTTAGTTAGTATTTGGATGGTCTGCTTTCTTTGCTATGATTTTATTTTCTCTGGTGACATCTTTTTAGCCTTAGGAGTACTTCCCTCTAGAGCAGTCTGTTTACGATATCCTGTAGAGGTGGTTTATGGGAGGCAAATTCTCTCAGCTTTCGCTTGTCTGGAAATTGTTTAATCCCTCCATCATATTTAAATGATAATCGTGCTGGATACAATATTCTTGGTTCGAGGCCCTTCTGTTTCATTACGTTAAATATATCATGCCATTCTTTTCTGGCCTGTAAGGTTTGTGTTGAGAAGTCTGATGATAGTCTGATGGGTTTTCCTTTGTAGGTGATCTTTTTTCTCTCTCTAGCTGCCTTTAATATTCTGTCCTTATCTTTGATCTTTGCCATTTTAATTATTATGTGTCTTGGTGTTGTCTTCCTTGGGTCCCTTGTGTTGGGAGATCTGTGGGCTTCCGTGGATTGCGAGACTATTTCCTTCCCCAGCGTGGGAAAGTTTTCAGCAATTATTTCTTCAAAGACACTTTCTATCCCTTTTTCTCTCTCTTCTTCCTCTGGTACTCCTATAATGCGAATATTTTTCCATTTGGATTGGTCACACAGTTCTGTTAATATTCTTTCATTCCTAGAGATCCTTTTATCTCTCTCTGCCTCAGCTGCTCTGTATTCCTGTTCTCTGATTTCTATTCCATTAACAGTCTCTTGCATCTCATCCAGTCTGTTGCTAAGCCCATCGATTGCTTGTCTCATTTTTGCATTGTTTTTCCTGACTTCCCTCACTTCCTCCCTCAGCTCTTGCATATTTCTCTGCAGATCCATCAGCATGGTTATGACTTTTATTTGAATTCTTTTTCAGGAAGACTGTGAATTTCCATCCCTTCAGGCTCCCTCTCTGGTGTTTTCTGGGTCTGGGTGAGCTTTGTCTGTACTATATTCCCCTGTCTTTTCATGGCGATAGAAGTGGTCGCTGGTAGATGCCATGTATGTCGGCTGGGCTCTTTAAGACTTAAAAAAAAAACGCTCAGCAGAAGTAGATTCTGTAAGGATGCTGTAGGTGGTGCTGTTGCTCCAGTATTCAGCAGCTGCGGCCATGCAGCTCTGCAGGGTCGTTTGTAGCTCTGGCCGGGTTGGGAACGAATGGGAGGCTCTTGTTCTCTGTGTGAAGTCTCAGTGCGGCTACTTTTTCCCAGTCGTCAGCCAAGGGGTCCGAAATTCCTCAGCACTCCCAGCCTGCTGGGCTGAGTGTGGTGGGATGATCGTGTTCCTCCATTGTGCCCCTTCCTCTTTAAGACCGCCAAAAAAAGCACGCGCTTTTCTTTTGTACTGGGGAGCCTGCTGCAAGGACCCAGAAGCATTCCCAGCTCAAAACCTGCACCTTCTGCCTCTCCAATATCTGATACACAGCGCAATGTGTGTCAGTGCTCCCAGTGCAGATCACCAGGGCTGGTTATTTCACGGGCCTGTACTTCCACTCCCTCCTGGCTCAGAATCCTCTCCTCCCGCCGGTGCACTGGGGTGGGGGAGTGCTCGGATCCCGCTGGGTCGTGGCTCCATATCTTACCTGCCTCGCGGGGTGCCGAGTCCTCTCAGGTGCAGATGCAGGCTGTGCGCTGTCCTCTATATTCTTGTCTCTCTTTAAGGAATAGTTGTATTTGCTGTATTTTCATAGATATATATGGTTTTGGGAGGAGATTTCCGCTGCCCTGCTCACACCGCCATCTTCCCGAACTGTGTTGCACCCATTCTTGCAGTGTATGTCCAGTAAAATGGGTGCCGTGATCACTCTCAATTACCTGTGGTTGGCCACAGGAGGCAAAGAGATGCTCCAGGCCTCTTTTGGTCATCTGCTGGTCTGCACAACGGGTAGGAAAAGCAACCAGAAGTCCAGTAGCTGTGTCCACACAAGTCAATGGCATAACGATATCCTTCTGACACAGGTAGAGGCCCAATATAGTCTATCTGCCACCTGATGACGGGTATAGACCCCTTAGCTATTGTCCCATGTTGCTGTGGAACTCAGCATAAGTCCCTTTTGGAGCACATGACACACTCCTGCCAGGCTCTACTAACTTCTTCAAAGGTCAAAGGCAAGCCCCACCAATGGGCTACAGCCCACATTGTCTTTTGCCCCACATGCAACAAACGCTGATGTAACCACTGGGCTACATTGGAGGCAGGCTTTCCTTCTAACCAACGTATCTGGGCCAATTTATCTGTGTCATCATTTCCTGGGGATGCCAGTGGCAAATGACCTGTCACATGGTATACTGTAATTATTTTAGTCTGACCACAGGCCCATAAGTCTTGCCACAATTCTTGCCCCCAAAGGGGTCGGTGACCAACCAGCCAGTTGGCATGGTACCAGGTTAGTAGCCACAGGGTCAAGCCCTGATAAACAGCCCAGCTGTCCGTGCAGACAACTATAGGGGAGGGCTCCTGGCTGATCACAAGCCACACGGCCTGCAACTCTGCCCATTGGCTGCTCTTCCCCTCACCATCTTGCATCCATATTGTCTCAGTCTTAGGATGGAAAGCTATGGCCCTCCATTTTGGGGGCTGCCCATGGCTGAAGCCATCTGTGTACTATGCATCTTCGGGTATGGCAGCTTTTCCCTCCTGATAGGGACTCTCTGCTACTAATGATTTTAAAGCAAGTTCTTCTTGCTTTTCACTAGTATATGTCACCGGTCCCAATAAGTGTTGGAGTTCTTCACTCAAGGGGCTTCTAGAAAGGGCACTACGCTGCTGTAGGTAAGCACCCCACTTGGCTAGTGTGGGTGTTTGTGCCATACCACCCCTTGGCTTTTGGGTCCAGTCTCATATCCACCCCAAGATGGGATAGGTGGTTATTACCTTTATCGGGGCCATTCCAGTGATGGGTTCTGCAGCCAGCAAGGCGCGAAGCACAGCAGCCAGTTGTTTTTCTATCAAAGTGTGTCGTACCTCTGCCCCTTTCCAGAGTCGTGACCAGAATCCAATAGGTTGGTGAGTTCGTTCAAGCCACTGCCAGGGACCCCAGCCATAACCGTCTTCAGTCACATGAACATCCAGCTCACAGGGCCTTGATGGGTCTATCACACTCAAGGGCTGCACGGCCTTGACAGCCCGTTTTGCTGTACTAAAGGCAGATGCACATGTCTCATCCCAGTGCCACCTGACTCCCTTTCATACCAACCAGTGTAAGGGCTTCAGAGTTTGTGCCAAGTGCGGGATAAACACTCTCCAGTAGCCTAGAAGACCCAGAAACTTCTGTAGCAATGCTACAGTTGTGGGGGTAGGAAAGGCCTGGACTTTATCTATAACTGCTTCTGGTGTAACTTTGGTCTTACCCGACCAGACGACCCCCAAGAATCTGACAGACAAACCAGGTCCCTGAACCTTGGTGCTATTCACAGCCCATCCTTTCTCCTGTAAATGTTGCAGCAGTCTAGGTGCTGCACCTTTTAGATCTGAAAGAGAATCGGACGTGAGCATGACATCATCAGTATAATGGTACAGCCGCACCGTTGGTGGTTTCTCCCAGGTAGCCAAGTCCTGGGCTACAAGTCCATGACAGATGGTGGGGCTGTGGAGGTATCCCTGTGGGAGGATGGTGAAAGTCCATTGCCATCCTTCCCATGTGAAGGCAAACTGTTCCTGACTTTCCTGCTCAATGTCAATGGAAAAGAAGGCATTAGCAAGATCTACCACATAATGATGTGTTCCCAGTTCATGGCTGAGGGTATCCATCAGGCCTGCAATAGAGGGGGAAAACAGCATGCACAGGGGGTATGACTTTATGAATCAGTGAACATTCAGCCCCTGTGTCCACCAGAGCCAGGATACGTATGTTCATTGGGGACCAATGGATAGCTATTTCAACATGTGGCCTCCAGTCCCCCTCTGGTCCCTCAGGGTAGGTACCTCAACCTTCCCCTCAGTCAAACCATGTTCCCTAATCATCTTCCTGTGTGGGTTTGAGTAAGGTTGGCTCACTGTCCAGCAGGAAGTCTTGCAGACACACAGGGTGGACTTGTGGCTCTGTCTCTGACCTCTGCCTGTTTGGTCTTAATTGCTGGAACTGCTGCTGTGGTTTCAGTTGTTGCCATAACTCTAGTAAGATCCTATTTGACTTCCCATCTAGTTTCCTTCCATCTGCTCCTGCCTGTATTAAATCAACCCACATCTGGGTCCTTGTAACCTTCATGGGGCCCTTTACATTCTTCTTTTAAGTGGCAGATCTTATTTCTTTCTGGGTTCTCATTGCTTCAGCCTCTCCTAAGTCTGCTACTGTACGTGTCAGCTCGCTTATGGGATGCCCTAGGTGAGGGGAAAGAATGGCCACTAGAGACCCAAAGAGGGATGGGGGAGCCGTTTGAAGCACAATATTTCTCATCCCTGTAGTGAAAGGCTCTTCATCTGGGCCATGATTCTCTGGACTATAGGTGGCATTTCTCATGCCTAGCTCTGTAGCACCTGTTGGAGCTCAGCATACGTCTGCCATCTAGCAGGAGAGGATGGTAGATCACCCGGATTGGGCCACACAGCACGAAGGGCAGCCATGAGCCAATCGAGGAGGGAGTGACTCCCTGGGGTCTGATGTGCACATTGTAATCACTGCCTCAAGGTGGGCTGAACTGTCAGGGAAGCCAGCTTTCCCATCTCTGACCCCGACAGACAATTCCATCTGCCCCTAAGTCCCACAGTCATACGAGCCAAGGTGATATTGACTCTGAGGACTTCTTAAACTGGGAGCCCAAGTCCACCAGCTCAGCCTGAGTATAGGGGCGGAGCATAGAGTGCTCCACGACCTGGGGAGGGGGCTGCTCCTCTCCTTGGGGAACTCTCAGCTGCTGGGTCTTTATTTTCTTTACAACCACTGGGCATGCTTTCAATAGAAGAGGGGTCAGTGCCTCCAGCACCACTCCTTTACCCTTCCCCAGCTCCTCTGTTTCCACGGCTGATGGCACCTTTCTCTTCCCTCCCCCGAGTGCCTCCTCTGCTACCTTTCCCTTTTCTACTGTGCCTCACAGCAATGCTAGCTCAGTCTTCAGCAGCTCTCTTACCTTCACCTCAATGCTTCCCAGCTGGCATTCTTGTGTCACCTCCCCCGTGCTTCCCTCAGGAGTTCATCTTTTTCCTTGATGGTCTCTCCCTCCTTCAGAGCACCTGGCAGCACTGCTGTCTCGTTCTGTAAGGAATCTTTTACCTCTTCAATGGCACCTCACTGTCGGCATTCTCATGCTGCCTCCTCTCGCATCAATGCCATTTCCTTCTTCAGGGAATCCATAGCAGTTTGCAGCTCATGTTCTCATGCCGCCATTTCTCGGATCTTTTTCAGGAGCGTGTCCTTCTCTTCTGTAGATTTTTTTAATACTGTGAGAAGCAACCAACCCACAGTCCCTGCTGCCTGATGGGCACTCTTTCTCAAAAGACCTACTTACTATACCAAGGCCACCCCTACTGCCTCAGATATCACCTCCACTTGCCTCCAGTCCTGGGGTGGGGGCCAGCCCTCTAGGAGGCAAGCCACCTCAGACCACATACCCATTGGGGGAGAGTCCACTGTCTCCCCATTCATAGGGGAAGCCTGCTGAAGCACCCCTCCCATAAGGGCAGCCTGTCTTTTTCCTTGGCCTCTGTCTGCTCCAACGTTTCTTTTAGGCGTTTCCTCACTGCCCTCATTTCTGCATTCTCTGGCTACACCCACATCCCCTATGACTGACCCCATCTGCCCCAGCCCTCCAGGCCTCCAGCCCAGGTGCCTACCATAGCCCCTTGGGGACACCTGCTCAAATGCGGTTGCCCACACCTGGCCTTTTCATCTCCTCACTGAGCCCCAAATTGGAATAACATCCCCACCCACCCAGATGGGCAAACAAAGCCCCTGGCCCAATGCCAGCCAGCCCCCCCCCCCCAACCCTCACCTGGCAAGCCTCTCTGTCCCCACATGGGACAGCACCTGCTCACAGCCCTGTGGCCCTAAGGAAGGCACAGGGAGCATGAACACAGGGCCAGGGCCCCTCCCAGCAGTCCTGGGGTCACCTCAGGGGCCCTTGCCACACCCAGTTCCTGTAAGAGGAACTGCTCTGGGTCATCAGGGTCGATGGACAAGGGCAGGGGCAGGGACCTGAGGAGGGAGCTCTGAACTCACTGCCAGGGCTGGTCATGGGTGATGGGAGATGCCACCCATCCTCCCCTGGTTTGGCCTAGGTCTAGTGGACCAAGAGGGCCTTATCTGGGTGCTAAGTGTCCACTGAGTCACCTCTGATCCAGAGACAGTTCCCTGCCTGCACAACCTCTGAAATGCCACCTGCCCACCACGTGGAACAAACCTCAGCCCCAGGTCACTGTTCTCTTAGCTGGAGAACTTGGGGGGTCAGAGCAGTGACCCTTTCTCAGGGAGCCCCATGTGCTACACCACTGCTGGTGTCCTCTCCCTGACACCCATGGGCAGCACACTGTCCCCCGGCCACACGCCGGCCCTGCTTTAGAACACAGAGAGTCTGGAGTGGGAGGTGCCCTGCATGCCATATGTGAGCCTGGTCTGCTGCACCCAAACCTGTGTATCCGTCTGTCTTCCCAAGGCTGTCCGAGCCCCAGGAGGCACAGAGGAAGTGTGCAGTGCGCTGGATGCTCCAGAACACTGAGAGCGGATGAGGCACTCCACCCATGTCCTCTATGTCTAGGGCAGTGGGCTGGGGAGGGAGCCCTGAGCACAGATCGCAGGGGGCAGGGATTCTGTCCCAAGTGGTGGCTGAGGTGCCAGCAGCTCATGGTGGGCATGTCAAAGGATAAGCTGTCAGCTGTGACCTGGGAACCTAGGCGGCCTCCTTAGAGGAGGTGGCACTTGGCTGGGGACTGTCTTGCCCACTGGGCAGAAGGAAAGCATGGGCAAAGCAGGGAGGCATTTGGGAGGATGGGCAGAGGAGGCAGAGGCAGCAACAGGCTGTCTAGCAGGTACCCTGGGGGCACAGACACCTCGCCTGTCCAGGGGGTGCTCCCCGCCTGCCCCTTGGGTGCCATGCCACCAGCTCTCCCCACAGTCAGCACTGCCAGTTCCGGGGAATGCACTGCTGCTCATCGACCCATGGCCAGGTCTACAGTGAGGGCGGCTTCAGGCAGCTCTGATGGGCCTTGAGGCACCTGCTGTCACCTTTCCTGCTCATGTGTGGGGTCTCGGATTGCTCCGTGGGGCTAGAAGAGGAGTCGAGGCTGATGGGCACTGCCGTGGCTGGGATGTCCTGTCTCCTTCACCAGTTCTGTGGCACCAGGGGTAGACCAGAGGGCTCAGGGTGGCTGGGAAGGGTGCCACATGCCCGTATACAGCGCAGTTTGGTGGTGTGCAGTGCATCATGGTCACCGAGGGTCTGGGGTCAGTGCTGATCTGGCTCAGAATCCAGGCCTTGTCCTCCAGGGCATTGACGAGGCCGGGGCAGCCCAGCAGAGGCCTGATGGTCCGGCCAGGGAGTTGGTAAGGCATGTGCGTGCAGCCCCACGCTGCTGACCAAGCTGCCGGAGGCTCTGTGCCTGCCCATGGCGAGTGAGGGTGCAGGAGCGTGGCCCTTGCAGCCCACACCGCCATGGCCCTACTTAGCTGTGCCTGCGGTGCGGTGAGCAGGGCTGGGCACCACTGGCCTGGCCCCATGTCCACAAGACCGGTGGACAGGAACCAGAGAGCTAGACGGTGGGAGGGAGTTTGAGGCAAGAAACAGCAGGGGAGGAAGAGGACAGAGAGGAACAGACACAGAGAGGGACGGAGGGGCAGGGTGGCTATGGGGCATGGTGCTCTGCCTGTGGCTGGAGGGCAGGGCTGATGGGCAGATCTTATGGAATGAACTTACTATTTCAAAAACATTGAGGTTGTCCTCATAGGAAAAATAACAAAACAGAGGTTTGCCAGCCTCCCAGAGTTGCCTTCCTGGCTCAAGGGTTTCTGTCGCCCATGCTTTCCTTCCCTGCTGAGGCTGGCAAGGCTCCTCGCTCAGCTGCCAGAATTACGGCCCCTGTGGGTTTCAGGGCCCCCAGAGGCGAGTGGGCATGGCCAGGTCTTGGGGAGCCCCCCACTTCCCCCATCACAAGCTCCCACCCGAAGTGCCCTCTGGGTGAGGCTGAGAGCCCAGGCCCCTGCCTCTCTACTCCGCGGGTGTGGGACCCCCAGCCTGCCCCACCTGGGCGAAGGGATCAGACAAGCCAGCTCCTGCCCCAGCACTAACGTGCTGTGCCCAGGGGTGGGTCGCCTGTGTCCTGAGCAGCCCCACGGGACAGCCCGAGAGAGAGGACGGCAGAGTCAAGTGGCAGGACCTCGTCCAGCCCCGGCTGAGACTTGGTACATGGTGACCTCCTCCTCAACCCCTTATCTTGGGCCTGGAGGGGCCAGGCTCTCTGAGATGAGGGACTAGGGCCCCTGAGAGTGGGAGTGCAGGAGGTGCCATGGCTGCACCCTGCGTCGGCCTTCTGTCCCTCTGCCTGCGGCTGCAGCCCACGCCTTGTGGTGCCACCAGGGCCGGGGCTTCGGAGGGTGCTTCCGCAAGTCCACGTGCCTGCCAGGCTCCAGCCACTGTGTCACCATCGCCACCTGTGAGTCAGGGACATGCGGGGTGGGCTGGCCAGGGGAGAAGACTCTGGCTTGGAGGGGACAGAGCCTGATCCAGACGCCCAGCAAGTCAGGAGCAGAGCAGGAACAGTGCCTGCCACCGCAGTCCAGGAGAGAGCCCGAGCGAGGGGGCCAGATTCTCCAGGGAGGGGGCGGACCTCAGCTTGGTGGCCGGGGGCAGGATAGGCAGGCAGCTCAAAGCCTCGGGGAACCTGCAGAGTTTTTCTCCTATCCACCCCAGGGGTCCCCTCCAGCTTCAAGGACCTGCCTCTGGTCACCAAGATGTGCTATAGTGGCTGCCCTGACATCACCCTGGGCCTGGGCCCGAATATGTCCATCGTCTACTGCCAGGCCAGCCTCTGCAACCAGGACTGACTGCCTCCTCCACCCCCAGCTGGCCACACTGCCCTGCCTCCCAGAGCCCACAGACCAGCCCTGGGCCTCAGGCAGCCCCTGTTCCTGCTGCTCACAAGGCAGCTGTGATGGGGCTCTGGGGCTGGGGGCCCACGGGGAGCACCCTGACCCAGGGCCGGAGTCAGGCGGCTGGAGACTTGGAGGCTGCGTGGGAGTGGGTCAGAGGGAGGGGCCTTTGGGGCATAAGGAGATGGGAGGGTGGCAGGAAGGTGAGCAGACAGGTGGGAGGGTGAGCCTGGAGGCAGCGCCTGACCACATGCAAACACACGCACACACATGCACATCAGCAAACAGCTGCGGCTTTGGTGAGCCTTGGGCTGCAAGGTGGAGCAGGACCCCAGCAAGGGAGAGCACGCTTCTCCCCCGAGCACACCGCCTGGCCCTCTCCTTGGCCTTTCTTATTCTCACCTTGGGAACATTCTCATGGAAGAAAACATGGAAAAGCCAATGCAATCAGAGAGTTGCCCACCGAGGAGGTGCACCGGCCTAGCAGAGAATGACCCAGCAAGAGTGACAGGGAGGATCCGTGCAGGAGGCGGGGAGGCCCCAGTGAGCCCCCGTGAAGACGGGCTGCTGATGGCGGCTCCTCACACTGGCAGGGCAGACAGAGCCCAGGGGTGGGCTTGGGGACGGCCCCGAGGAGACCACAGAGTGGGCTCCTACCTTCCCTCTCGTGACGTGAAGAGGCATTGCGACTGAATCAAAGATTTAGATGCAAAAAGAAATTTTTTAAATGATAGTTCAGATAGAAAGGAAAGACACGTTCTTCAAATAATTGAAACAGTTACCAGATTCTGTTGTAGGTGTACCCGAGAGTCAGGACACACGTTGTTCACACACTTATTCATGCGTGTCCATAGCCCCACTTTTCATAACAGTCAAAACATGGAAACCGCCTAGATGCCCATGAATGAATAAGCTGTGGTCCACCCAAAGCACGGATGCCACCAGCCATGAAAAGGAGTGAAGCCCCGACACGCCACGACAGGCATGAGGCCGGAAAGCATGCCGCTCAGTGAAAAGGGCCAGACACAGTGACTGCATCCTCCACACCGCTGCATGCGCAGAGCAGGCAAACCCGCAGAGATGGCAGGGGGCTGGGGGGACAGCCTGAGAGCGGGGCCTTCCTTTCTGCCCCTGAAACTCAGTGGTGAGGGTAGATGCCTCTGTGGAATTGTACAGCACGTGCGGGACATCAGTAAAGCTGTTACAAACTAAAAAGAAGAGCAATTTTTAAAAAGAGAAACAAGACACAAAATCCAGACTTAGAAATATTCATGACTGCATGAAAATCTAAAAGAAATATGTGAAAAATACCATAGACCGAAATAAAAAATGGAAAGCACAGTAGAAAATATTTGCCATACATATGAGAAAGGGATGATTCTTTCCCTATATAAAGAATGTTTACAAATCTGCAAGCAGGGGGCGAGAGACCCGAGTGCAGCACACTCAGAGCCAAGGAGCGGGGTTCCATCCCCAAGCACCGACTAGGCCACGGGGCCCAAGAGCAGGGGCCTGCCCTCTGTGCCTGCTGGGACATGCAGCCTCCTGGGGCCAAAGTGGCATCAGCTGTGAGACCCTAAGATGCCCCAGAGTCGTGTTGAAGGCTGGCCCCTCAAAATGTCACAGGTGTCCCCGAGAGAGGGCTCCCAGGCACACAGCCACGGCCTCCCCGCTTCTGAGGCTTGAGACCTGGTTTAAAGCAGGTCTCCCAAGCGAGGACTTGGTGAGGACTGGGTAAGGACCCTGGTAAATAGTTTAGGATTTTGAGGCAGGGGTTCTGGGTCTTGGATTGCAAGCTGTCATTTGATAGTTTCTGTTGAGGGGTCAATGGGTCTTTAGGGAAATTCTTGCGATGAATGGGATCTTCCTGGAAATGTGGAGGGGCCAGGGGTGGTGATGGAAGCTGGGAGAGTCCCCATCTCTTGGGCAGTGAGCCCAGAGACACATGGGGAGGAGGAGGTGCTGAACGGTGTGAACACGCCCACTGCACCGTGCGTTCCTCAGACTGTGAGCAGCATGGATACTGGGCAGCACAGAGGGGCGCTACCTTAGGGCACATCCAGAGTGGACCTCTTCAGGAAGGACACAGGAGAAATGGGCTGTGGTGGCTGCCCTAGGGACACTTTTACACAGTTTGGGCACTTTGATCACAACCTATAAACACAGATGTAAAAGCCCCCACTCTGCACTGCCACACACCACCAGGGGCATGGGTGAGCAGGAGGCTGGGCAGAGACATTCCTGGCTTTTCTGGGGGTTTGAAGAGACAGGCAGGCTGGGGAGGAGGCCATGTCTGACGTACGCAACAAAAGTAGCAGAGCTCTGACCCTGGTCACACACTGACCCTGACCTGGATGCCCCTATAGGAAATGAGGGTGTAGGCCTCTCAGCAGGGAGGCTCCTAGCCCAGCCCAGGCCCTGGCTGGGCCGCCTTCCTCCCGCCCTAAGTGGAGCTGCAACTTCCCAAGAGAGGCTGCGCCTGGGTTACCCAGTGGGCTCAGGCGGAAACCCTAGGAAGAGCGAGTGCCTGGGGCCAGCGCACTGTGTGTCCAGATGGAAAGCATGTGGGGCCCTGGGTCTGAGGACAGAAGGATCTGGGCTGATCTGGGGCATGGCAAAGGAACTGGGCTAGACCCGCAGGAGCCTGAGTGGGGGCTAGGTGTCTGACCCAGTCAGTGCGTCCAGCACCCTGCAGGGTTACAGGGCGGCGGATGGTGAAGTGCGAAATCAGACAGGCCTGCTGGTGCGCGGCTTTCACCCAGCCCTTGCTAGGTGGCCAGCTGCCAGGAGTCTCTACCTGCAACCAAGCTC
The DNA here is from genome assembly GCA_032199065.1 of Smutsia gigantea. NCBI lineage: Eukaryota > Metazoa > Chordata > Mammalia > Pholidota > Manidae > Smutsia > Smutsia gigantea. Next base: position 10,438 of record JAVSCE010008217.1, on the reverse strand, counting down.
AGTGGGCAGTGTGTCTCTCCAGAGCCGTGGTGAGGACAGTGGGAGCCGGGAGCGGAGCATGCGGCGCACACTGTGCCAAGGGACACTCAGCCGCACCACCCGCCTGGGCCCCACCCAGTGCCCAGGGAGACACAGGCGTGAAGACCAGATCCCAGATGGGGCGGGTCCTGCAGGGAAGATGCAGATGGGGGGAAGGGCCACGGAGAGGCGGTGGTGGGAGTCCCCAGCCAGACAATGTTAACCACGTTCTGGCAGCTGTAGGGCTTGGAGGAGGGGTGACAAGGTCGTAGGCGGGCACACCCGGGGGCGCCAACGTGGAGGCAGCGCTTAGAGTCCCGTCTAAATCATTGGGCCCAGATGCGCCTCTCCTGCCGAGCCTTGGCCAGAGCCTTCCTGTCGCTTCCCCGACCTGCAGTGGGGCCAAGTGAGCCCTGCCTAAGGGCAGCCCCATTAGCCCTTAGAAATCAAGGTGTATCGGCCCTTCCGGTGGACCCGGATTAGTGTCTCCAAGGCAGCACCCCCACCCAGGACCTTTCTGTTGACTCACACCCTTCTATCTTTGCCCCCTGAAACCTCCCAGCATACTTTGGCTGGCTGTCCCTGCCACAGTCTCTCCCATCACAATGCCCCACGTGCCGCAAGCTGGGCCCTGGGGGCCTCTGGGAGGATTCAAACCCAGAGCCGCAAGAGCAGGAATCTGCCCTGCAGATCATGGAGCCCCAAGTGGGAGGGCTGCCCGACAGAGGCAGGAGTGGAGGCTGGACGGGCCCTACCCTCTGCTACCCGCTGCCAGACATCTGGGGGCCGTCCGAGCGCAGCAGTGGGGGCCCAGGTGGAGAGCCCCAGGCTAAAGGGATTATAGAGTGGGTGGGGACCCCCAAACCTGAGAGGTCACCAGGGGCTGGGAGGTGGAGGAGGGAGGAAGGGCGCAGGGTGGGGGAGGACAGGACTCCCGCCGGGGGTGGTCTCTGCAGGCCCGCAGCCCACACCCTCACAAACAGATCGATGTGCTTGGCTGAGCAGTCGGGTGGCCGTGCTGAGCGTCCGCTGTCTGGCAAGTGGGGAGTGACGCCTGGGGACTGGACCCTGTGGGCGCTGTGGCCGGCCAGTTTGGCTGAGCTCAAGGAGGGGCACAGGTTGGGGGACGGTGCCCAATGGGACGAGGCGAGTGGAGGGAAGTGGGGGACAGAGGTGGCCAGTGGGGTGGGGAGGGCCTGGAGTGGGCACTGGGGCAGACAGCGCCCCCGGGGCTGAGACTTGTGGGTGGGCTGCTGTGGGTGGCCGAGGCCCGGGGTGCCAGCTGGGAAAGCGCGCTTGGCTGGCCCTGGGCTTCCAGGGAAGGCTCTGAACGGGGGGTTATGACCTCAGCACATCCGCCTTGGCCGGCATGGGGCACAGGGACCCCAGCTCAGAGTTCTGAGTCTCCCTGGAGGTTTGGTTGGTGGTAGCTGGACCCCGAGTGGCATGGCCCCCTCACTCCTGGGCCCCAGGATGTGAGCTGGGAAGGCAGAACTGCCTGACCAGGACTACCTCTTTTTACCCAGCGGTGGCCCTGCAATGCTCTACCTGCCACGGCTACTAGCAAGGCCAGATGCGTTCCCATCACCACCTGCAAAGCCAGAGAAGCCACGTGCAAGACCACATTCCACTCCCTGGGGCAGGTCAGCCGGTGTGGGTGGGCGAGTGGGGTCCCCACCACTGGCCGAGCCCGGGGCCCTCTCCTGCTTTCCCTCCCCCTTCCTCCTCTCCCCCTGGGCCTCCTTCCTCTAAAGGGAGCCAGTCCTCGACCTCGCGTGGGCGGTGGGGTCCCGGGAAAGTCACTGCCCATCAGCAAGGAGCCCCAGTGTGTCTCTGTGCATCCGTACCACGGAGTAGGCACTCTGCCAGCGGTGGCTGGAAGAGGAAGGGATACAGGGTCATGGAGGGACTGTGACCAGGACGGAGACCCCAGCGCAGGCCCATGGAGTGGCCTCCAGGGCTGGGGCTTGCAGGCTGTGAAGGATGGAACTGCCGGGCCAGCTGGGACCATCGGGACACCCACACCCCAGTGTACCCCTTCCTGGGGGAGGCCACGGCGACCAAGTCCCATACTGGCAAGTGTGTCTCAGACATGGACGGCATCGGCCACGCCCAGCTTGCGTCCTGCTCAGCACTGGCCTGTGTGGTCCCCACCCTGGGCAGCCCGGCCCTCATGCTGCAGCCCAGCTCTGAAGGCCTTTGAAGAAGCCACTGCCACCCACACCAGGCTCCTGGCCTCCCTTCTGGGCTGGCCTGCCCCTAGGCCTGGCTGCTGCATTCTGGCTCCGTCAGCCCGGGCCTGTCTTCCTGGCCCCTTTCTCGACCCCTCTGTCTCCGGTCCCTCTGCCCTGCCTGCCTCTGTCAGTCCGTCTCCCCTCCATCTGCCTGTGATGTGGTCAGCATGCTGGTCATCAGGCCTGGGACACCCACACAGACCAGGCAGGTGTCCTGAGGGCTACAGGCAGCCTGACTGGGGTGGGGCAGCAGTGCATCCCCCAGAGGTGGGTCAGGGGTGGCTCTCTGAGGGGGGCACTAGGGACAGGCCTTGAATTATGGGGAGACTGGTTGGGTGGAGGACAGAGGGCAGGCCAGGACTGGGGGGCCAGAAGCAGTCTGGGTCGGGACTGCTCCACGAAGTACCCTCGGGCTGCGGGCCCAGGCCTGGGGCAGGGCCTTACCCCATGCTCAGGCGGCATCGCGTGGTGGAGGAGACCAGCAGCCCGGAGGCCTGCACCCACCACCTGCTCACCACACCGCCCCCTGGGTGCCCAGGGCAGTTGGAACTCCAGCACAGGAGGGCCTTCAAGCCGCCTCGGCCCCGAGCTGGCACCAGATCCCCCAGAGCACCTTTCCTGCCGCCTACCTTACAGGCCTCTCATCCTCCGAGGGCTGCCTGGCCGGCCCTGGGCTTGAGACGCGGCAGCCACATGTGCATGCGCGGTCCTACAAATGCACAGCAAAGGGCCCAGCACTTAAGGGAGGACGTGACCCAGTCCTCCCACCCAGCATGGCCCCTCCCTGGGGCTGCCCGAGGGAGGAGGGGGCAGGGGAGTGCCAGAAGATGGAGCGCCCCTCCCCTCTGCCCCTGCTCCGGCAGCTTCTCCTGCTCTGTCGGGTGAGTCGGCACCTCGGCTCTGGGAGGGGAGCCCAGCGCCCAGCCATCTCCATCGGAGCTGAGATGGGACTGAGATGGGGCTGTCTGGACCTACAGCGCTGGTCTCCATCAGCCATCACCCCCTTCAAGGACGTCCTGCTCCTAGAGGCAGGGAGGCAGTGGCCAGGGCCTGAAGCAGGTGTGTCCTGGCAAGTGACTCATGGTCAGATGTCACTCAGGGACACCCTATGGTTTGGGAGAAAAGACTGGTGGCCTGGAATACCCCTGTCCTGGGGCCCTAGGCACTCCCTACCCCTGCTTCCTTTGGGCAAGGCCTGCAGTCCTGGGGTCTCAGTGGTCCTGAGCCAGCTCTCAGGGGTGGGACCCCCACGGCCCCATGAGCCCCACCACTGGCTCTTGGACGTAGACCACACAGAGTGGCCACCGCGCCCGTCTGAGACATGGGCAGACACCCAGAGTGGCAGGTGACTATTGGCCAGGATCATTCAGGTGTCATCTTGGGTGCCCCTTGGGGCTCTGACTCTGAGCTTTGACTTTGTCAAGGGTTGTGGGGGCTGGACACTGTCCTCAGTCACCTGAGTGTCCCACAAAAGTGAGGAACACTTGGCCTTAGAGCCTGGGTTGAGACTATAACACACATGTACGGGAGGGCTGTGTGCCCCTCCTGGTGCCACCCCCACCTGGAGCATCTGCTGCCATCCCCCACCCCTGGGGTATCAGGAAGGCCTCGGTATGAGCTCCACACCCATGAACCAGAGAGGGGCCTGGCAGCCCCAATCCACCCCCCAGTGTCACCCCACACCTCCCCAGGTGCTCGGTCTCCTCTACCGCTGGCCGGACCTCCCCCACTGCAGGCCTCCACCCTGGTGGGTACCTACGACAGGTATACACCAGGTAGAGGATGCTGGGAGTGGACAAACTGGCCTTGGCCCTGGCTGGGTTTGAGATGGATCCGAGTCCAGGCCAGGGCCTGCAAAACCGGGCTGCAGTTTTGGTGTGGCCTCCCTGTGGGCCAGACCAGGCTGCCAGGTGGGCACCGGGCTGGCTCTAGCAATGAGGGGTCCAGCTACCCCAGGGCCTGGGAGTGATGTGGCCTGCCTGCTGAGTCCCGCCAGCTGCCCCCCCTTCACCCTGTGCCACCCTACTGACTCACAGCACCCTGCTGCGCCCCGGAGTGGGTGCCCGAGGGCTGGGTATACACCCCCGGGGGTCAGCACAGGCTGCCCCATCTCCCCGCTCCCGGGCACTGAGGAGTGGCCCCTTCCCAGCCCTGCTGCTGCTGTGGCTTGTGGCAGCCTCCAGCTTGTGCTCTGGTGAGTAGGGCAGGGGGGCGCTGGTGAGGAACCCTGTCTGGGCCTGACCTGGCCCACCTCCTCAGTGCACTCGAAGGCTGCCCTGGGCTCAGCTCCCTTGCCCTAAATGAACCCCCTGGGCCCTAGAGCCTGGCTTTGCCCAGGACAGGGGTCATGGCCCCACTGTCCAGGCAGGGAAACCAAGGCTCAGGTAAAGGGACGTAGTGTTCAGGCCTGCTGGTCAGAGCCCTGGACCTTGAAGGGTCTCAGGAAGGTTAGCCACCTCTCCCAGGTAGGGACGGAGGAGAGGAACTCCAGGTGGGCCTGTGAGGAATGGCCCAGGGGCTGGGCCATCCGTGGCCTCTCCCCCAGTCCCCAGCTTGGCTCTGAGGCCAGGTGATGAGGTTCTGCCCCACCCCTTGCCCAGGTGAGACCTTCTGGTGCTTCATGAGTGAGCAGCCAATGTCCATTTCTTCATGCAAGAATGTCACCCACTGCACGCCTGAGGACACGGCCTGCAAGACCACGCTGGTGCAGGTGGAGTCAGGTGAGGCCAGCCCCCAGCAGGCTCTGGTCCACGGCGGCCACCTCCCCCAAACGGCCTTCAGGGCTGCAGCGGGGCAGAGGCCCCCTAACCAGTTCTGTGGTGCTGCATAGAGCAGCAGGCCCACATCTCAGGCCACACTGTAGACCCTGGCAGGGCTAGAGGGGGCACAGACCCCTCCCCAGCTCCTGCTGGTAGCCTGAGGGTCGTGGGTAATATTGCAGGAGATGGGAAGGGCAAAGTCAGATGCATAGAGGCTGGAACAGCTAGGAAGGGTGCTGGGCACGGGGAAGCGATTCCGACACCGCCCCCAACCCCACCCCTGCCAGAGTGCCCCTTCAGCCAGAGCCCCATGGTGACCCATTCCTGCTCCAGCTCCTGCCAGGCCACCGACCCTGACCGCATCAGGGCTGCCCACCCCGTGTACTGCTGCTTCCATGACCTCTGCAAATCCGCAGGTACAGCTGGGCTAGGGGCGGGGGCCCTGGCCACGCTGGCGGCTGCCCTCCTCAGCCACTTTCTTCCCTAAAGGGCCACAGCCCAAGCTCACCGAGCCTCAGGTCACTCCGGGGACCCAAGGGGAGACAACTCTGATGGGGCACTTTGCTCTGTCCTGCAAACTTGTAGAAAATAAATAAGCCAAGGACAGAGACAGCCTCCTTCCTTTCTGATCACGGAGCCCAGAGCCAGCCTTCAGGACAGCTGGGCTGAATCAGGCACTTTCTGGGCACCTGACCATCATTCTGACTAATTTCACAGATGGGAAACACGGGCTTAGGGGGAGGCAGGCATCCAGGGCACAGCGCCTCAGACCAGGACCAGCTCCTCGGCCCAAGGAAAACCTGCCCTCAGACCTGGAGACGTCCCCCTCTACCTCTATCCCTGCCCCGGGGTGGGAAGGAAGCTGGGGTAGGGGGTGTGGGAAGCTCCAGGAGTCTGCTCCCCAGCCCCATCCCCTGTGTGTGTGTGTGTGGGAGGGGTGACCCTGGGCCTGCTGGCACCCACAAGCCTCCCCAAGGCCGTCACTACGGTGGGCTTACCACCTATTGGCCCTGGGCACAGCGGAGATTAGATGAGATGGTACACAGGGGACACTAAGTCCACGCCAGCTCATCCCAGATCCCGGAGCTGGTGCTGGGCTCTGCCACGCTGGGCCTGGAGTGCTCCCAGCGGCCAGCTCTGTCTGGCAGAGGACAGGCAGCAGGGGCCGCAGGAGCTGACCCCCAGGAGCTCAGGGCCCTTAGGACCCAGAAGACCCTGCCCAGGCCCCTGCTTTGCCTCACATGGCCCCCCAGATGCCCTGCTTAGGGCCTGCTTCTGCCCCACTGAAGGAAGGGGGCAGAGGGCCCTGCTTGGGACAGCTGTAGGGCCTGTGAGACCCAGCGCTTCACGGCCACTCTCCTGGCCCAAGTTCCCACTGGTGCCTTCTGGGCTGGCAGCCTCAGGCTCTGCATAAGGACCAGACTTCCAGAGCCCCTGCTGTGCCCTGGATTTGGAGGCCACCTCACCATGGGGACCAAGCAGGACACTGTCACGCTCCTCCTCAGCCTCATCAGTAGGGCAACAGGGATAATGCCTCCCGTCTCTTCCCACGTGCAGAGGGGGTGAGCGGCGGGAGGTGCTTAGTGGTCACCCATCCCTGGGCAATGTAGGTGAGCGGCCAAGAGCGCCAGGGGGCCTCCGCACTGCACCAATGTGGCCAGCAGAGGGCGCCCTGCACCCTCCGTGCCCATAGCTGCAGGAGAGCAGGCTGCCTGGCCCTCCTGCCTGGAGCCACCGCCCGGAGCTCAGCAAGATGGCTAAGCCCAAGGAAAGCCCTTGCCCAGTTCGCTGGCCTCAGAACACCTGCCAGCCCCTTACACCCCACACCCCCAGGGAGCTGGGGAGGCCACAGATGGGGCCTCCAGAGGGCTGGTAACAGCTGCCCGCACCACCGGGGGGCACATGGGGCCTTGGGGGGAGGAGCTGGCGCTGGACCGGGGAAGCTGGCAGGTGGCAAAGAATGCAGAGAAAGGGAGATGCCCACTAACGGTTTCCTGGCCCTCAGGTGGTGGGGGAGGGCTGTCCCCAGCCCCCAGTGGCATGGTCAAAGAGCGCTGTTACTCTTCTGTTCATTAACATTGAGTTAACAAAGAGATGGGAGGGGGCACACCAACTTTCCCCCATCCAGGGGCCCTGGCCTCCCCAGCAGTGTCCCCACAGGCGGGCACATGCCAGCCTCGGGGGTCTGTCTGCCTTGCTGCGGCACCTGGGGCCAGGATGGGAGCCTCTGCTTCCCAAACCCCTATCTCAGGAGGCCACCCCATGCCTCAGGCCTCTCCATCCCCATGTCCAGCTCCCTAGACCACATGCCTCCCCAGGACTGAGGCCCCCGGGCGCCTTCTGGGCCAGGCACCCAGATACTTGACAGGTGAGGGGCTACAGCTGACATTCTGGTGGCTGTCAGCCTTGGGGGGTGGGGAAGAACAGTCCAGAGAGGGGATTCAGCACCTGGTCCATGTGGGCTCAACCCCCATGAGTTTCTCAATAGCAGAGTTCAGCCCATGGGGTTGAAGTAGGTCACACCCGGAGAATCAGGTGGCAGATGCCTTCCAAAGCCCTAGCCACCAAGGGCGAGAGCCACCCCCTGCCCCTCTGCGCACACGCACGCACGCGCGCGCACACACACACGCACGCGCGCGCGCACACACACGCACACACGAGCGCACGCGCGACTAAGCAAGGCAGACCAGACCCAGGTGCCCCCAGCCTGCCTCCCCAGTCCCTTCCCTGACCCAGGGTCTCAAGTGGGCCACTTAGGACCATTGGCTGGATGCTCCTGGACCCTGACCACCTGTGTGCAAACTGTTTCCTGCCTGCAGTGTCCCTGGGGAACTTGTCCTCATCAGTAATTCAGTTCAGACAGCTGTCCCTACCTCCCCAGGCCCTTTACTCTAGGTGTTCCTGGCCCGCCTGGCCCACTAAACCTGTGCAAATGCCTCTTAGATGAAAAGAAACAGACATTCTGCATGCATGCCCAAGCACACCACGTCAACTAGCTCAGAACAAGCTGGAGGCACGGCCTGGCCAGTCCTGCCCTCGGAGGTGGAAAGAGCCAAGGTGCCAGCCGACCCCCTGGCCACAAACCACTGACCTGCTGTGCAACCTCGGCCAGGCCGTGTTCCTTTCCAGCCCCACCTCCCCATCCCCGAACACCTACTGCAAATCCAACCTAGGGCACCTGGGCCTGGCCTGCCCTGCTTGGCCCTGTGTGTTTCCAGCCATGCATTCTTTCCAGGCCTGCAGAGCTGGCCCTCCTGGCCAGTGGTCTGAGCACAGACATAGCCTCTACCCCCAACATTCATGCTCTCTGTCCTGGGGTCCCTTACCCTGTTTTAGGGGTCTGCAGAACAGTCTCTATGCTGACCCAACCCCACCCATTAAGGTCTGCTGACCGTGCCCCCAGCTGTAACTCCCCACCCTGTCCCAGTGACCCCAAAAGAGTCTGGAGCATGACCTCCCAACCCCCTCACCCCTGGAGAATCATGGGACTCAATCCTGGGAATGAACCAGAAACTTGGGCTGGGCATCCATGGATGGGATTGCGGAGTTTAAGACTGGGGATGGGGAGAGGGCCCGGGACTGGAAGGGGGTTTGAGCAACTCCTTTCTGGCCTCAGGTCCACATTCTGCGGCAAGGGGACAAGTCCTGCTCTGCCAGAGGGTCCCTAAATTCACGAGAGCACAACAAGCCTGAACAGACAGACACCCACACCAGAGAACACCCCAGTAAGCGGCCTGGTGCTTCCCTGGGGGGCCAGGGCTTCAGAAATGAGGACCTCACCCAGCAAACACATTTAAAGCCCTTTAATCTTGGACTTTCTTTAAATAAAACAGAAACATTGCAGCTTTCCCACTGTGGCTATAAGGCAGACAACAGCATGGGGCAGGCAAGGAATCAGGGTGTCACTGCGCTCCTAGCCCCAGCCGCTCCAGCCTGACCCCTGTGCGGCAGTGACCCCATGCCCAGGGCCGTGATTCTAGTGTACCCTGCCAGCCAGGGAGCTAGGCCAGAAGACAGAGCCCCAGGCAGGGGGCACCCTAGGCCCTCAGTGCTCCTAGAGGCTCTGGGCTAGTGTCCGCCTCTCTCAGGCTCCCCTTGCTCCAGCTGAAAGGCAAGGGATTGGGCAGCCTCAGCCCGCATCTCTGCAGCCTGGTGACCCTGTCAGGGAGCCACACGAGCAAAGCCACGGAGCCCCTCCCCAGGGCTAGCGCATCAAGGAGGCAGCACAGTAGAAAAGAATTGACAGAAGGGCAGCATGTGGGAGAAGGTCAGCCCCAGTGGGAGGGCAGACAACTGATGAACTGTAGGCCCAGAGAGGGCAGCAGTCCGCCCACAGTCATACAGCGTGGTCATGTGGACATCAAGAGGTGCAGATGGGCAAAAGTGGGGGCAGAGGGTACCCAGGCAGATCCCACTCCCTGCTCCGTTCCCTCTTTAGCAGCAGGCCCAGCTGGGACACCCGCAGGACAGGAAGCTTACCCCCTCCATATCTGACCTAGGCCATCTGGGCTGGACTGGCCCTAGGACATGTTCTGGCCCTGCCCCCACCCCAGGGGAGCCCAAGTGCTCTCCATCAGTCTGCCTGCCCCCTGACTTCCCAGACTCTGTCCCCCACCCTGGCAGCCAGGGAGATCTGCCTTAGAATGCTGCGCTGACCCTCTGTAGCTCGTCACTGCGCCTGAACCAGGCCCTGCCCCACTCCAGGACGGCTCAGGTACCCCCCTGCCATGCCCCCAAGTAGCTCAGACTCTGGGCTCTGTGCTCAGGGTTGCTCTAGCTGGCCCCTCTGCTCCAAGCACTCTTGTGACTTGGGCCCATGGAAGCATGGCTTCACCTGCAAGGTGAAGTTGGCCCCCTGACTGCCTCCCCCATCAGCCCACATGCCAAGGGCCCTGGGCCTCCCAATTTGCCCATTGTCTCCGTCCTGAGGGCAGAGCTGTGTGGGGCATCTGTGTCACCCCATCCCAAGCCCAGCATGGGGCCAGGCACAAAGGGGTGTCAATAATGGGGTGGGGGGAGGGCCTGAGTGTGTGAAGAGGGCTGGGCTGGTCAAAGGCCGCTATGGCTTGGACAAAGCCCAGCCCGGCCAGCCCATTCTGCACTCTACCCCCTGGCAGGTGGGGATGGGTGGACAACTGCCCCAGGTGGAGGCTGGTGGGCAGGGTGTGGTGGTCACTGGTCCTTGATGACGTCACCAAGCCCACTCTCGGCCCGGAGCAGCTGGCTGCTGGCTTCGTTGTAAGCGATCCAGTGCTGCAGGTCTTCTGGAAGCTCAGGGGGCTCAACCTGCAGGAGGAGGGGTGAGTGAGACTCTGTGGGTTCCCTGCTGCCACAGGGGTACAGGGATGGGGGCCCAGCCAGGTCGCTGCCACTGCACTGGGCCTCTGCTCATGCTGTTCCAGACCCAGGTGCCCCTTCCCTGATACC
>JAVSCE010008215.1:0-11722 GCA_032199065.1 Smutsia gigantea | reverse complement strand
CTCCTAGCAAAGCAAGTATCTTTGTCCCTTTGCTCCTGGTTATATAGGTAGTCTCTGTCCCCTTACTCCATATAAATAGTTCTGAGGTTGTCCACAACAGCCGTGTGCAACGTCGTCCAACTGGGTACTCCTGGAGTCCTGTACCTAAGTCCCAGTAAACCCTCATGTCTCATATGGCATCTCCAGGTCTTTCCTTCAGTGCCTCAAGCCCTTTCCTATCGCAACACACCCAGTTAGGTGTGCAATCAGACTTGTGGTCACACAGAATTCTGCTGTATAAAGGTAGGACTTCTCTTCTACAAAAGAGAAGGCTAGATACCTTCTGCTGAATCATCAGTGGGAAATCGGCAACCTTGTGGGCAAAGGTATTGCCACCTGAATTACTGAAGCAGATAACATAAGTCATACAAGGGTCCCATGTTTTAAGTTGGGCTCCCCAGAAGGTAGAACCTCAGGTAAAAATTGACATGTTATGGCATATTATGTAAGTGTGTAGCCCCAGGGGTAGCAGGGATATGGAAAGTGGAGAGCAAGGCAGGAAAAGAGAAAAATCAAATTCAAGTGGACATTACCAAGCCAGCCACTGCTTGGTATAACAACTACTACTTGACTCTGTGAGAATATCTTCTGAGACAAGACATCAACCAATGTATCACAGGATAGTCTAGCCGGTGGGGAAAAGGAAGGAGAATGTATCTGTCAAACTTCTGTTTCCCACTGTTCAAAATGTGCACAGGTGCCAAGCTGATCTCAGTGTCTCACATCACAGCATCTCTTGGGCAGGAGGTGAAAGGCAGGTGGTGCTCTCAGCACGTGTGTACAGTCAGACTGTGTTTACATTGAAGTTGGTGGCTATGGTAGCACGTGGGCAAAAACCAACCAAACTGGTCACTGCAAGTGGGACAAAACAAGTAACCAAGACCCCCAAATACAGGGGAACAGCTAAGAGTATCTGAGTACATAAAAAGTGTTTGATATACAACAGCAATGGAAGGCCCTATGAACATCTATACCTAGGCTCCATATATAATTCGACAATTCCAGGTTATAATACACGAACTGAAACAATGGATGAATGAGAGTGTATGGTCTCATCATCTAATGAAATACCTCACCATCTATATTAGTTTTCTACTGCTGCATAACAAATTACCACTAACTTAATGGCTTAAAACAACATCTATTTATTTTCTCACAGTTCCCTAGATCACAAGTCCAGAAGGGCTTGATCAGGTCCTCGGCTCCAGATTGCAATTTAAGGAGTCAGCCAGACCAGACTTTTACCTGGAGATTCTAGTGAAAAATCCACTTCCAAATTCATTCAAGGTGTTGGAAGAATCCAGTTTCTTGCAGTGGCAGGAGCAAGGCTTCCATTTCCCTGCTGGAGGTTGGCCAGCGTTGCTCTCAGCACGTAGAGGCTACTTTTAGTTCCTTGTTATGTGCCCTTTCACAGTGAGAAAGAAGAGGGAATTTCTCTTCCCTTTTTAAAGGGCAGTTTGCCTCTTTACTTCTACATAACACAATAAAATATGTACAAAATTGGATCTTTTGCCCATGATATGTGCCATCATTTCAAAAGAACTCAGGGCCCTCCCTATATGTATCCTTAGAAAGGTACAGTATAGGCCAAAGAGGACTCAACACCATTGGCTGTAGCTTCCACTGTAGCCTTGTTCGCCTTGGCCTTCTAGTATATTCACATTTCCCACATGAATTTCCTATAAATGTTCCACATGTTGATTAGTTTCAGATCTCTTAGATGCATACACCTTGAAATAACTGTCATTCTTCATGAATTTAGCTTAACAAAGGCATTCTACTAATCTTATTCCTTCCCTCTTTAACTTAAAGCTGTCAGCTACTCTCAGTGACATGGCAGGAGTACTGACTCATGAGCAAAACAACTTTATACTCAGGTGGGTGCAAATGAACAAAGCCTGACTACCCTAAGGTCACAATTCTTCCTACCCAGAAGGGACTTTGGATGCCATCTCCTCTCTACCAGTTGACCTTAGACTTTCTTTTATCTCCTGTCCAGATGCTTAGAATACACCACTTCCTTCCACAGTTCTTTGGTGAGTTAACACTTGGACCAGATATTATTATAATTGGGCTACATTCATTTTTAGCATTATTGATGGCTTGGAATTCATTTACTCCAGATGTAAAACTTGACTAGTTAAAGCTAACTGTAGTATTCTTTTGATCTAATTAAAATATAAAGTAATCCCAAAGGCACAGTTTCACTAAATCAAATGCATAAATTTACTGAAAAATATTTTAATTGCAATAATAGTTTGTAAGAACATTATTGAAATGTAATGAATATGAAGAACAAAAACTTCTCAAAGAATCCTGGAGCCGTATGGTGAAAATCATTTGTAACAAGATGTAAGAGACAGAAATAAATTGTTGTTGGGATGAGTAGCCTACAAAAAAGCATTCCACAGAAACTACCATAAGTTCTGACATTAGAAAAATGGAACTTATCATAAGGTCTACATTATGCCTATCAGGCTCTATTATCATGAGTTATATCATTCCAGATGATACCTGTGGAATACTGTGGGTTAGCAGTGACTGAGATGATTTTCAGACATGTTTGGGCACATTAACAAAGATGAATTAATAATGTTCCTAGAACATATATGCTACCTCTACAAATTTCCTATAGTACTAGTTTGTGATATCTTTCAAATTTTGAACACCAAGATATATAATAGAGCAGTCTCCAAGTAGTGTCTCATGTTAAACAAGATAGCTGACTTGTTTCAAAGGGTATAAAGAGAAAACAGACACATTTTAACCCTCTACTGTATATTAACCCTTTTGCTTTTGCACCTTGAAGATGTCATTAACATGATCCTCTTAAAAAAACCCTTCAAGTAGACTGCAGAATTTAAAGAAGAATTCACTTATGTCCATGTGAAACTTAAAAACTGGCAAATCAACTGCAAAAAAGAAAGCATTAAAATGTATATAAGCAGGTTAATGTCCACATTAGGCCACCATGGTCATAAATCATGTTTTGTTATCTTGTTGCATGGTAATTGTATTTGACTTTACCATTTCACTGATCACAGATGATCATCAAATTTGATCCTCAAGATAACGTTGTAAGAGAGCCATAGCAAGTGTCAAGAATTCTATTTCACAGATGATGAAACTGAGGCTGAGAAGTTCAGGAGAATGCCAAAGGTTCTCTGGGTAAGAGACAAGGATGCAAGTCAATCCTCTGCTTTCTGATTACTAAGGCAGTTCTCTATTTACTATATTATTTAACCATAATACAAAGTGCGAACATTTAAGAAAGGTAGAAGACTTGGGGCAAATCTTTGACTTTTGTGGAGGCTTAGCAGAAGTAACTACATTTAATTTTTGGAGGGGTTGAGAGCCTGGAGTTTGATCCAAATTTTTAATCTGATATTGCTTTCATTTAAAGGACTGGTACTGGATTCCAGGATGATTTTCACATATGCAAAATATTAAGTCTACTCACATATTTAGCAAATGGCAAAAGGCATGTCGGAGCTAGAAAGATTTACAATAAAATGTATTAAAGATCTGGAAAATAGTAGCTTTCATCAAAGATTAAAGGAATGAGATTTTTAAGCAAAGAAGAGAAGAGAAGATTTAATAACAGTCCTCCCTTGTAGTCTGAATTATTATCAAAAAGAAAAAAATCTTTTTCTTTCTTATTACATCAAGGATAAAATGAGAAGTGGTAAGGGAGATTTAATAGAATGATGAATTTTCTGTAAAACAGACTTGTCGTGGGACATTCCTTTACTAGAGATCTTTAGCAATAAATTAAAAATTATTTCAAAATGTTTCTACCTATATTCTAGGGAATTCCATCATGAAACTCCTCAAGGTAATGAATCTGATTAAATCTAGTCATGCATAGACAGAATCCAAGAAAAATTACTGACTGGGAATATGAGCATTATAGAAATAATCAGGATGCTCTCTGATGGAATTGCTCTAAATTGAGTCAACTCCACATGGTTGACTTGATCAAGCCCTGCTAAGCTGATCACCAAGGAATCAGTCAGAGTGGTAGACAAGATTCTGATAAGAGGATAAAATATGAAATCAGTTAATATTCTGGTCACGCAAGTAAAGCCATAGAGTCCAGATATTGTGGCAGTAAGATTTAATGAGTATCTGAATGAAAATATAATTAGTACTGGAGACAAGTATGTGGACTTTTAAACCATTAGTCTAAAAAAATTCCCAAACCTATGGAAATACTATGACTAACACCATGAACATTTGTACTCCCATCACTTAAATTTAACAATTACCAGTTTGCTGCATCTATAATATGTGTGTGGGTGTGTGTGTGTGTATTGCAAGTATATACACACAATGCATTTTACTGATCCACTTCAAAATAAATTGCAGATTTATTTATGATACGTAAGCCTTAAATATTTCAGCACACTAGTCTAAAAGTAAGAACATTCTCCTACATAACCATATATCATGATATTACCTAAAAAAATTAACACTAATTCCCTACTATCATTTAATGCCTATTCTATCTTCTTATCTTTCCAATTGTTCTGCAAACATCTTCTTTTCCTTTCAATCTTTTATTTTGAAATAATTTTAGACACAGAATAGTTGCAAAATCGTACAGGGAGCTCCCATAGACCTTTCACCCAGTTTCTCCTAATGTTAATGCCTTGTACCATCAGAGCACACTTCCGGATACCAGAAAATTAACACTGGTCTGATACTCTACTGACCACATTAGAACTTAACCGGCAATGGAGAAATTTGAGATAATCATCACAACATTATGATATAGGTATTATCATCATTTCACAGATAAAGGAATTGAAAAAAAAAATGACTTAAATTTCTATCCCAAAGTCAAACAGGCAGTGAATGGCGATCCTTATAAGATTGTTTGTCTCTCAAGTTCACTCACTTCTCATTACACCATACTGTTTTTCCACTAATGTATACTGTAGAAGGCGGTCAAATATTTGAAAGAGGAAAAGTTATATAGTTAATAGTGTGAAGACTTAAATAGTTTATCATTATAGCTTATTATAAATTAGAACTAGAAGTTTCAGATAATTTTAAACATTCATAAAATTTATTGAGTTAAATATGTAAAGAGATTATGTTATGAAACCTTTTACACTTATTGTAAAAATTAGTAAAACTTGGTCGGTCCCTTCTTTATTTTCTGTTCAAGGGAAATTCTTTTTGGTCTGTATAGTTATATGAGTGACAGTAATTAACTCTGTTTAAAGTACTCTCATATTTGTAAATTTATATGTATTTTTAGTCAGGCACAGTGAACATGACACATAAAGCTTTTCAAGTAAGACAACTGGCACCCAGAAGAGTCACATATTTTATAAGGGTCACACAGTAACCACGTGGTAAATATAGGACTACAACACATACTTTCTGATTCCAGTAAAATATGTTATCTATATCAAGGTGCTTGGCAAATAAGCAGTCAGTGAATGTTTGAGAATAAATTAAACCTCAGTTGTCAGCTACTTTTTTGAGGATAAAAAATATATTGCAACAAATCCTTCACTTTCATAAGAAGTGTATACCAAGATATTTTTGAATCACAAAGCCTGTAACTTAAAAAAAAAGACTCATAATGTTCATCACAAAATATAGTAGCATATAAGTGAAAAGTACAATTGGTTACTTCAGACTGTAGATTTAATAAAATAAAAGTTTTTGCACTGAACTGAACATTTGATGGAACAGTTTCACGAACTGCCTTTTTCTTTATTTTGTATAGAGTATATAATGACACAACGGGACATATATGAGCCACTAAAAAAGTTTGATATTTTACTCCTTAATTTAAAAATTCTGTATTCAAGTTAAACCCCACAATTATTTGAAATCTTTTTGCCTAGCCTCTCCTTCCATCTCTAGTACTGACATTTGGCTTTCTGTTCTTTCAAGTCTCTTATCCCTGCCCCACATAAATGCAAAGAAGAAAAAAAAATCACTATTTAAAATTACAACTACCTTCTAGAGAGAGATCTTACTAGAGAAATGTCTCTAAACTAAGGATGGCCCTTTTGTTCAGCTAAGAAAGTTGATAATTTTTATATATGAGGTAGGCCAAGAACAGAATTTGGTTTTAGGATTAAGAAAACAATTGCCCAGTCCTATGAGGAAGAAAAATAAAAAGGTTAGAGAGATAGAGAGTGAAGCCAGTAAGTTGGTGAGAGGTTGGGTTCCACAGATTAGTGTGGTCTGTGCAAAATACTCCATGGCTGAGTGTCCATAAGGTCCTTTAATAATAGTAACTTCTAATGTAAAATACCAAGTTGTTTGCCTTTTAATCAAACAATGTAACATTTTATTCATTACATACAAACACTCATTAACTGTTCTACACACAGCAGTCCTGTATTTGTGGTCGCGTTGGAAGGAGTGAGCCAAAGAGAACAACTTAGACTTCATGTTTGAGTCAATTTCTTTGGAGATAAAGACTGAAAGATTCAGAGCAGAGTACAAGAAATAGGGAGAACTGGGGAATCACAGTCAAAGTACAGGTTTTCTCCACTACCCAAAAGCAGAGCATTCCTATGAAACTTTTCATAAACTGAAATGGAGTAAAGTGAAGAAGCAATTACCATGAATTTATATGGAAAAGTTTTTGAGCACTCCCAAAACGCCAGAAATAACCTCTTAGGCTTTTCTGATGCCACAGGATGCCTGTTACTAATGGATGCACAAAATAGATGGAGATAAAGCACAGCTGCGCACAGACACTTCAAGCTACAGTTGCTAGATGCTGCAGCGCTGCGTATTTCCTGGTAGAGGAGCTTGGTGGAGCCACTCTTACAGCACAGGTGCCCGCTGCCTCTCTTAATGGCTCACTGCAAAACCAATACAAAAATTCTCAACCGTAATATAAGTTGGTCACAGGGATGGGAGTACAGCATGGCAAATATAGCCAATGATTCTGTAACATCTCCCTATGTGCACAGACAGTAACTGCACTAGTGGGGGTGAAGATTTAATAATATGGGTAACCGGTGAACCACTGTGTTGTATACTTGAAACCAATGTAAGATTATATATCAACTACACTTCAATAAAAAAAACCAATGCTGAAAGCTATTTTCATTTTCACCTTTTTTCATAAAAGTGAAAATCCTCTTCAAATTTCTTTCATTTAGCAAAAACATACTAATGTAGGTCTTTCATAAAAGCAAAGTGGCATTACTCAAACTCAAAAAGTGGGAGACACCTGTACCATAAAAGTGCAAAGAGTTACAGAAATTTGTTGAAAAACTTGAGAGGGTCATTTACCTTACCAAAGGAATGGCAGCTATACCTGATTTACACAAATAAATGGTATGTTTTCCTTTAGATTGTTTGATGAGAGTGGATACCGAGAAGAGAATAGCAACAATATTTGGGAAAATATATGTTAATTCGCCACTAGATTTGTTCACTAAAACTAGCTGTTAGATACAATTCGCATAGTAAATATGAATCAGACACTGCTTCAAAAGATTAACAAAGTACTAATACATAGTCAAAATCATGAATATGAAATCCACAGATACCAAAAATCAAACATATATTTTTTTTCATTTTTCTTTATATAATAGAATTTATAGAGCAGTTTTAGGTTCACAGCAATTGAGCAGAAGGTAGATATTCCCCATATACCCCATGGCTCAACCACACTGGTACATTTGTTATAACTGATGAGCCTATATTGACACAATATTACCACCTGAAACCCACACATTGTTAGGATTCACTCTTGGTGTTTTACTTTCTGTAAGTTTGAACAAATGAATGACATTGTATCCTTCTTTATAGTATCATATAAAGTAGTTTCTTGAGAATTAGTATAATTTATTTCTTAAATGTTTGGTAGAATCCACCAGTAATCCCATCTGAGCCCAATGCTTTCTCTTTTAGAATGTTATTAATTATTGATTCAATTTATTTACTAGATACAGGCCTATTCAGATTGCCTATTTTTTTCTGTTCTGAGATTTGGCAGAAGGTGTATTTCAAGAAATTTGTCCCTTTCATCTAGGTCATCAAATTGTTGGTAAAGTGTTGTACATCATATAGGCACACCTTGAAGATTCTGTAGGTTCAGTTCCGGACCACCATAATAAAGCTAATATCACAATAATGAATTTTTTTGGTTTCCTAGTGCATATAAAGTTATGTTTACATGACATTATAGTCTATGAAGTATGCAATTGAATTATGTCTAAAAATACTGCTCATACCTTAATTAAAAAATAGTTTGTTGCTAAAAAATACTAACCATCATCGGAGTTTTCAGCAAATTGTAATCAGTGATCACAGATCACCATAACAAATATAACAATGATGAAAAAGTTTGAAATATTGCATGAATTACCAAAATGTGACAGAAAGACACCAAGTGAGCAAATGCTGTTGGAAAAAATGGCACCAAAATATGTGTTTAACACTGAGTTGCCACAAACCTTCCAATTTGTAAAAAACCCAGTATCTGCAAAGTGCAATAAAGAATAAGGTGAAGCAAAATAAAATGAGGTATGCCTGTATTCCTGTGTTTTCTAATGTCCATGGGATCTTTAGAGTTATCCTGTCTTCCTTTCTCATATTAGTAATTTTTGTCCTCTCCTTTTCTTTGTAGTGCAGCTAGAGGCTTATTGATTTAATGACTGTTCAAAGAATCATCCTTTTGTTTTGTTAATCTCTATTGATTCCCTGTTTCCAATTTCATTGATTTCTTTGATTCTTATTTTTTCTTCTGCTTACTTTGGATTTAATTTGCTCTTCTTTTTCTGCATCATTGTAATTTTCATCTATATGTGTTTCATATTAAAGTGGGTTTCTTATAGAGAATATATAGTTGGGTCTTTTTTACTGATCCATTCTGAAAATCTCTCTTTTAAGTGCTGCATTTATACTACTGACACCAAGCGATTATCGATTTTGTTAAACTAATATCTACCATATTTGTTCCTCTTTTCCTTTGTTCCTATATTTGCCTTCCAATTTTTTGTCTTTTGTGGTTTTAACTGATTATTTTATATATTTCCATTTTCTCTCTTTTCTTAGCATATCAGTCATACTGAGTGGTACTGCTCAAGTTTGCAACATACATTTGCAATTAATTTGAGTCCACTTTCAAATAACACTATACCTCTTCACAGGTAGTGCTAGTATAATAACAAAATAATCCTAATTCCTCCCTCCCATCCTTATATCATTGTTATCATTCATTTCACTTATACATAAGCAAACTTAACTAGGATTGACCCTTGCATAACACAGGGGTTAGGAGCACCAAACACCCCCTCCCCCAAAAAAGGCAGTTGAAATTTATGTATAACTTTTGACTCTCCCCAAAATTAATTACTAATAACCTACTGTGGATTGGAAACCTTGCCAATAACATAAACAGTCAATTTAACAGATATTTTGCATGTTATATGTATTATATGCTATGTTCTTACAATAAACTAGGAAAAGAAAATGTTTTTTCAAATTGTCACACATCTCCAAAACAATTTCCAATATATTTATTGAAAAAATCTGCATATAAGTGGACTCATGCAGCAGTTCAAACCCATGTTGTTCAAGGGCCTACTGTGTGTATGTGTATGTGTATGTATATAGAACTCTCTCTTTCTCTCTCTCTCTCTCTCTCTCTCTCTATATATATATATATTATATATATGCTGTATATGTGTGTATAATATATAAAATTATTTTATATATATACAGTATGTAAATATATGTTATATAAGTATATAAATATATCGATTATATAATATAGTATATGTATAAATATATATACGAATATTAATTATATATATAAATATGTATATATAATTTTATTTACATTTAGTTATTCCTTCTCTGATGCTCTTCCTTTCTTTATGTGAATCTGAGTTTCTGGCTATATCATTATCCTCTCTAAACAACTTCTTTAAACATTTCTTACAAGGCAGGTCTACTGGCAACAAATCCCCTTAATTTTTCTTAGAGAAAGTCTTCATTTCTCCTTCCCTTTTGAATGATAATTTTGCAGAGTACATATTCTGTGTTAATGGCTTCTTCTCCCAATACTCTAAAATTGCACCCATTCTCTTCCTGCTTGCATGGTTTCTGAGGAGAAATAGGACATAATTCTTGTCTTTGCTTCTCTATAAGTAAGGTGGGTATTTTTTCCCCTCTAACTTCATTCTGGATTTTTTCTTTATTTTTAATTTTTTGTAATTTGAAAATGATATGCTTAGGTGTAGTTTTCTTGGCTTGCTACTGCCTGAGCTTCCTGGATTTGGGTTTTTTGTCTGACACTAATTTGGGGGAAATTCTGTCATTGTGGTTTCAAATATTTCTTCTGTTCCATTCCCTTGCTCTTCTCTTCCTGGTATTCCCATTACCTACATGTTACATCTTTTATAGTTGTCCTATAGTTCTTGGATATTTTGTTATATTTTTTCAGTCTTGGTTTCCTTTGTTTTTCATCTTTGGAAGTCCTATTGAGATATCCTCAACCACAAAGATATTTTTCTTCAGTCATGTCTAGTCTACTAATAAGCCAATCAAAGGCATCCTTCATTTATGTTACAATGTTTTTGATTTCCAGCATTTCCTTTTGGTTCTTTCTTAGGATTTCCACCTCTCTGCTTCATTGCCCATCTGTTTTTGTATGCTATGCACTTTAGCCACTAGAGCCCTTAGCATATTAATCATAGTTGAAAATTCCTGGTCTGACAATTCTAACATCCCTGCCATATCTGAGTGGTGGTCTAATTCTTGTGTCTTTATTCAAACTGTGTTTCTTTGCCTTTAGTATTTCTTCCATTTTTTCTTGATAGCCAGACACAATGCATCTAGTACTTGTTCTCCCAGAGTTTTCTGTTTGTTGGTTTCTGCTCTGTTAAGTTGTAATTATCCATTTTCACTTGTCATCTCTCCAATTTGAGGGGTGGTGGATGGTCCTATGACCTCATTTCTCTTAGGGATCTAAGAAGAGTTATTGATTTTTCAGTTTCTTCAGGTTTTTACTTGTTGTTAGAATAGACTGGCAAATTCCAAACTTCTTACATGCTGGACAAGGACCTGAATGTCCCATGGAATGTTGATTTTGATGTGTCCTGATCAGTTTTATAAAACATTAAAGCAATCAGTATTTATTATATATCTATACATTTATAACTGTGCTTAATAACTGTGTACTTAAGTGTGCTTAATGAGTTCTTTAAAACCAGCTTAGACATCTTTCTTCCTACCAGGTTGTTGATACAGAACATACTACATATAGAAAACATTGCATTTGCAATCTCAGTAGGTTAGTTCATCTGTTCATAGTCCAAAGAACCTCACAGTACCCTGAACCATTGCATTTGTATATTTTTATGTGATATTAGAGTATTTCCTACTTACTCCACTCCACTGTAAGAGTCTGTGTCTCTATCTGAGACTATATATAGCTAGAGCTGTGTCCATCTTGTTCTTTTCTGTATTCCCCATGCTAGCATAGTATTCAGCACATACTAACTGCTCAACAAAGTCTTGTTGAATGAATGAATAAATTAGAAATTTCTAGGAACAGTAGTGCTGCATTTAAACAAATGTTAAGTTATCTGTGGCAGGTAGAAAAATAGGCCAAATTGTACTATGTTAATTTGAACGTTAGCTAGTAAATACTAAAGGATTTTGAAAAGAAAATAATAATGAGGATCAT
>JAVSCE010008214.1:0-88632 GCA_032199065.1 Smutsia gigantea | reverse complement strand
GCCGCACTTTTCTTTACCTTTTTAATGTCTACAGAGGACTTCCTCCATTACCACTCCCAAATATCAAGTAATTAGTTAATGAGTTCATTTTGGTTACCTTATATATGTAAAGACTGAGGAATGCTATTTAAAATTATAAGAGAAGTGCAGAGAAATATACAGAGACCATAGTATTTTAGCTAAAAAAACAACTACTACCATACTATGCTAATATGTCTGATCCAGACTGCATAAAATTAAATGGATACATGAGTGTCTACCACTATTCCTGATGTTTCTGTAATTTTTTAAATAAATCATTTTTTTATAATGGTTCAAATAGAGCTGAGTAAAGTCACAAATAAAAATATTATTAAAGTAATATGACTTTTTCTAAGACATTAAGTTAAATAGAACAATTAATGGTAGTTTTCTTCCTTAACTTTTCTCAAGTATTTAGACTTAAGAAATGTTGAATTTAAATTTCCATGGGATATTTGTCAAAATAAGGATACCAACATTGATACACCGCAAGTAACTAAACTCCAGACTTAACTGAGGTTTAATCAGTCTTTCCAATAATGACTGGGGAGACTGAGTGAGTTAAATACAGAAAATCTGTGTATTATCTTTGCGACTTTTCTCTAAAGTTATTCCAAAATAAAAAATTTCTTAAAAAATAATTAAATCCACCACACAGCTATCAGGGCAGCCAAACCCAAAGCACGACAACACCAAATGCTGTAAAGCGTTCGGAATGTGAAGCACTAGGGGTTCTCATTTATTATTGGTGGGAATGCAAAATGGTACAGCCACTTTCAAAGACAGTCTGGTGGTTTCTTATAAATCTAAACATACTCTTGCCATATATTGTAGCAATTTACCCAAATTAAATTTGGAATTTACTCAAGTGAGTTGAAATTTACATCCACACGAAAACCTGCACATGAATGTTTATAGCAGCTTTATTCATTTGTTGCTAAAAATTAGAAGCAACCAAGATGCCGTTAGGTGAATAGATAAATAAATTGTGATACATTCAGACAATGGAATATTTTTCAGCAATGAAAACAAATCAACTATCAAGCCACAAAACGACATCAATGAACCTTAAATATATATTGCTAAGTGAAAGAAGCCAATCTGAAAAGTCTACATACTATATTTCAAGCATCCTGGAAAAGACAAAACTATGAAGACAGTAAAAAGGTAAGTGGTTGTCACAGTTCCTGGGAGGGAAGGAAACAGGAATGAAAACGTGGAGCACAAGGGTTTTTTTTTAATAAGTTTATTTTGATATCATTAATCTACAATTAAATGAGTAATATTATGGCATTAAAACTATTCTGTAAGGTACTGAAATGGTGGGTACGTGTCATTATACATTTGCTAAACCCATAGAATGTGCAACACAAAGAGAGAACTCCTTTAAATTATAGCCTTTAGTGTATAATATATCAATACTGGATCATCAGTTATAACAAATGTACCAAACTAATCCAAAATATTAGTGAGGCAACAAGGAAGGAGGGCTTGAGAGGGGATATGGGAACTCTCTGCACTTTCGGCACAATTTTTCTGTAAACCTATCAAAAAAGTTAAGTCTATCAAAAAAAATAAAAGCAGTCAAAATCTAAAAGAAAAATATTGGTGATGGAAAGATATATGATGCAGCACGTGTAGTAGAATGTTAGTGGTGGTGTATATAAACTATATAACTCTGCTCTGTGTTTGACATTTTTCATAATAAATATGGGGGGAAAGTCATTGTGGGTAATATTAGGAGAAAGCTTAGCATAGTAAGGTCAAAATGAGCCTGTGGGATTGAATTCTAACTCCATTATGAATTTCTCATATGATTCTGTATAAAATATATAACTTGATTTAATGACTGACCCATTTTGAAATGCAATAGGTTCCAGAGTCTTCAAACATAGAGTCTAGATTAAGATTGTCTTATTGTTTGAGAAATACAACTAGATATTAACTGTGTGTTTTCTCATCAGTAAAGGAATATGAGCAGTGCTTTGTAGTTTTTTAAACAATACTGATGACACAGTAGTGGAGTATACACAACTACTGGCCTGGTCTTTGTCAGTGTTCTTGTTATGATTTAGCAGTGTTTTATTTACCACCCCAAAACATATTTTTTTTTACTTGCTACAATATGACAATAACTCCAGTTTTGAATGGTGCATGTTTCTCATCATGAATCTAAATACACAGAATGTTTTCTCTGTTTTCAGTCACTACACTGTGTAAAAATGGTGCATTAAAAATAGATGACATATTTGCATATTTATCTGTATTAGAAGCCTCATGAAACAGTTACTGCAGATGCACAGCTGTTGCTTTTTAAATAATTTTTAAAGGAACTATTTCTCCTCTTCTGTGTAAATTACATGCATTTTCAAATTATAGTCTGAGCCAAAGGAATTACAAAGCTTTGAACAGGAAAACTTATTCTCAGAGGAGAAGAATGTTAAAGGAGAAGGACTGTAAAATTTTAGTCATTGTGTGATAAATTTTTAACCTAAAATAATAAACTTGTTCCTTTGCCAAGTCAGATATTATACATTATAAGCAGAAAATAATTACGGATGCTTCTACAAATTATGTCCTCCTTTCAGCATACTGTTTACCTAGTCTACAGAGCACCTAAGGAGATGCTACTTTATATCGATTGAGTTACAGAAGAGAAGACTCTACTTTGTTACTTAAAAGTGACAATTTAATAATGTAAAGAACTTTTTCTTTTAAGAACATTTCCATGTTCTCATGAAAGCCAATAGTAGCATTTTTCTTTTTAATTAAAAAGGAAACTCTATGCCCCTGGAACACTAGCTACTGTCATTTTAGCACTTCCCAGAAAAGAGACCCAACGTGAAAAACAAATCTATCAAATTTCATTATTTTCTCTAGAATTTTAATATGGACTCTTTGGTTTCAAGGAAGCATGTATGTTTTTTCAACTCTCTGCCCATGTTCAGTTGATTAACATATAATTCAAATGCGTACCAGAATTTATCATTTTAGTATCTGAATTACAGTTTGATTTTAGAAACACTTTTAAACATAAATAGTTGGGTCAAAGATTTCACATTTCAAAATTCAATTTCACCATGTTATCTAAATAAGAGGGTCCTCAGAAGAGAGGATTATCATATAAAGTTTGCCACTTTGCAGCTCCAATCCTTTTGGAAAAAGATGACTTCTAACTTAAGCAGCAAGAGGTCTTTATTGCCTTAAGTATTAATTGATTAGGTTCTCATTAATGTCGAAAGCACACTTGGCAGACCAGAGGCAGCCAGTTAGCACACTGTCAGCCATGCTTATTTACATTGACTGAACATAATGGTAGTTATTTGACTGGCAGTCACAAGGTCACTGAATCTTCTTTGCACTTTGCCCTCCAAAAGGGCAACAGTCATTCAGACACCAGAAAGCATTCATAGCAAAGATTTAGTTTATTACTTATTGACTTAAATCACTCTTAGAAACAGGTGTTTCATTCTCTTTGGACAAATGACATATCATTTCTTTGTGAAATACTTGAGGTCTGGTTGAAATCCTTTGTTGATTGTGTCTGAGAATTTTTCTGAGCAAGCAGCTTGTACTTGAAACTCTAGCTTTCTAAAGAGCAGACCAATCCAATGACAATATCCCTTTGAAATATAGACTTTTCTCCTACTAAATGATTGCAGCGAGTTGGAACAAGTTGGGGAA
Organism: Smutsia gigantea; assembly: GCA_032199065.1. NCBI lineage: Eukaryota > Metazoa > Chordata > Mammalia > Pholidota > Manidae > Smutsia > Smutsia gigantea. Next base: position 84,927 of record JAVSCE010008214.1, on the reverse strand, counting down.
CACAGATGCTGAAATGCCTCTGGGGCTCCAGTCCCAAAGTTGAGGGTTTAGAAGCACATGAGTTTCACCTTAATGAGAGCATTGGTATGCTTTTTAAATACACTGCTGCTGACATGGGATATTGGATATTTTCTATAGAACAAAAGAGAAGTGAAAATTCAAGGTTATTCATGAACCAATAATCTAAAATTTGTGCTTATAGTCCCAGTGATTTTTATCATCATAAATCATTGCACCAAATTTATATGGTGGTAATATAACTGTGTCCATTTATTAGCATTTTATTTTACTCTGTTCTTTCTATTTATCCTCTTCTTAAATTTAACATCATTACCCCTAATATTTTCTATTACTGATTCAAGTATCACTGATGATTCCATGAGTTAGATTTTAAGGGGAAAATTTTTGCTTAGCACATCACTTTACACCTTGTGCCTCCAGATCAAATTAGAAACCCATGAGTTAGCCTAGACTCTTTCCTTTACACTCTGCCCTCCCCAAATATGCATCCCTCAAGCATCACATCCCATCAGTTCAAGTTGTGGAATATCATCAACAGATACAAGGACCCTCCACTTTAACCCACTGCATCTTCCTCTGATCAACAACTTGCTGTCTCTTGATTTAACTGATGCAATACATTTTTTATGGTCTTCCAAATGGTTCAGTGACCCCTGTTGGCATGACTGTCTTCCCACGAGACTGAGTAGGGTGATATATTGTCATACTGTATCCCCAGCAAAGTCAGTGCTTGGCACATATAGGCATTTAGTAAAAGTTTACTGAATTAAAAGAAAATGAGTTGCCATAATTAACTTTATGCTACATATAAATGTAAATCTTGGTAGAATAGTAATTTGTTATAACTTAACTCAATCAAACTTTTCACTAGTGTTAAATTATCGATACTTTCTCAGACTATTATAAGAAGCAGGTTATAATTCATCCATGTGACTAAACCAACAGCACTAAATATGTAGACAGAGAGTCCAAGTCAAAGGCAAAAATTACTATCATAATTCTTGAGTAATTAAGCTACCAATTATATATAGAAAACAAATTCATATACTTGCAAAACATTTGCTTTATTTGTGGAATCATATGATTTTCTGATGATTCAACATTAAGTCAACAATTACTATTTATATATTGTCTTCCAAGTACTGAGCAGTCCACATAATCTGTTATCCTTTCAAGGATCGTGTCATATAAATATCGTAATTGCCATTTTACAGGTACGAAAACCAGTTTAACGGGGTAATTTATCCAAAGGCAGATAACCCAGGTCTTGCTAGCTCCTAAGCTCAAGCTCTATCTCGAACACTAATCTGACTCTAAGTTTGCATCCTTTTTTAGAACTTTGGACAATCTACTTAACCTCATCCTGACATTTGACTGAATGTCATAAGGGAATGTTTCATATCCAGTGGATAGAAACATGACAGTGGAAATTAAAGCCAATATGACCTACTGGTTAAGGCTGCATGGGCTCTGACATCATACAGTCCACGCACTACCTGTGTGATCTTGAGTGAGCTACTTGACCTCCATTAATCTTTAAAATAGATGCAGTAATAGTAATTACCAATAGATTTGTGAAGATCAAATGAGATTATGCAGATAAAAGGCGTAGCACAGTAACTAGGCACATCATAATGGCTCTGTAAATGTAATCTACTGTTGCTGTTGATAAAGGTTTTCTACCATCGTGGTTTGGGTTCTACTTCCTTATCCTTGGCTGAATCTGTGTGCTTTGGTATGCAGTACACCCATAAGAGTCACATCTTACACTGACATCTAGATAATCATGTGGACATAGCTTGGGTTAAAGATAAGATATCCAAATATTTTAGTTTGTTAGAGACTCTCTTGATTTTTCATGATCTCTACCAAGTGGGCAAGTGGCACAGAGAGTATCCTATGCAGTTATTCCTGGTCCCTTATGGTGCTTCTCAAATGTGCCATAAAAGACCTCTTTGATGAATTACCACATAAACTGGTGTTACAATAATTCAAAACTAAATTCACAGTGCACCAATCTCCATGAGACTTCTTCGTTACTTTCTTAGAATTATGAGGAGTTTAACTCAAAAGTAATAAGATTCCTTGAAACAAAATTCTCTGATGTGCACCAAACATTTGTGTTGTTTTCTGCTTCATTAGCACCTCTGTGGATGAAAATCCCTGAGTTAAAGAGGAGCTCCTCATCTTCTTCCAGCTGATCTTGGACCTATTACCCTACTAGTTGGTAGAAAATATGTTTATGTCATTTAAGAATAATTTTTTGAAGAGTTGGCCAACTCTTAAACTTTTATTTCTTTTGCTTATATACAAGACATGCAGATAAAGTAGATATCTTATTGTTTTACCTCTCTTTTATTAAGTAGCTATTGGAGTCTATAGTCAGGCAGAGACAGAAGGAGAAAGGTGAATTCACCATACTGAAATTAGGTTACTTATGAATTGACTACTAATTAATAGGCATTTATTGAATACCGACTGTGTGTTGATAGCTTAGACCCTGTAGCAGGTGTTAGGGATAATGTATCTGATTCTACAGAACTCATTCTCACTCAAACTTGAGTAGAAATGCAACAATGATTTATATTCTTAAGATAAAATTTAGAAATTTTAAATAAATTCAGCCATTAATACCAGGTTAAACTCTTATTTAGATATCCTTAGAATGACCATAGTTTGCACTTAATGTTTGGTATGTAATCTTAAAGGTATGACATTTTCATATTTACTGTTTTTAGAATGCCTATGTCAATCTTTTACTGTATCCCACTATTGATAGTTATTCTAACCTTTTTATTTTCATCAAAGACTTTATTCCATAATAACAACTATAGTTGCCTTGCCTAGTTGTTACGTATTTTCTCTGTGCTCTGTTCTCACCTAAAATAAAACATGGCAGTATGAATTGCCTTTTTTCTTAATCTTTTGATTTATTTTAAACACTGGAATTATATAAACTGATTGGAAGTAGAAGGGTGTTCCTTATTCTTTTTTCTGTTTTTACAATATTTTCCATGATTTTCTGTTTCTTAGCAAAAAACCCTCACCATTCACTGCATTGTCTCTGAAACAGATTTTTTCAGCAAATATTTATTGAACATCCGCTATGTGCTGGGTTCTATGCTGCTGCCCTCATGGAACTTACATGCTAATATGGGAAGACAAAGAAATAGACAGGATAAGGGAGATTGAGAATGGAGGAAATAATGTAGAGGAGAAGGGGAAGTCATCCTAAACAGGGTGGTCTCAGATGGCCTCACTGAGAAGGCGCCATTTGAACAAAGACCTAAAGGAGGTGAAGGATTTAGCTCCGCAAATTGCTGGTACAGGCAATCCAGGCAGAAGAAACAGCCAGTGGAATTGTGATAAACTGGAAGTATTCAAGATTTGAAGCTTGTTTGAGAAATAGCAAGGCAACCAATGTGGCTAAAGCAAAGTGAACTTAAGAGAATCATAGAAGGCAGGCCACAGAGGTAAGAGGAGAGGGCCAGGCATTGTGTAGGCCTTCCATAGGAATTTGGCTTTTACTCCGAGTCCAGCGGGAAGCCAAGAGGGTTTTTAGCAGAGGACTAGCCTGGTCTGAGTACGTGTGGAGAGTGTCACTCAGGCAATGGCTGGAGCATAGACTTTCCAAGGGCAGCAGCAGATGAACCAATTAAAAAGTTATCTCAGTAACTGGGATGAAAAAACTTGATTGGGATGGTAGCATTGAACTTGGTGAGAAGTGGTTAGATTCTGGATATATTTTGAAAGTAGACCTGACAGGATTTCCTGGCAGATAGAAAGTGAGGAGTAAAAGAAAGAAAGGATTAAAGGAAGATTCCGAGGTTTGGGGCCTGAGCAACAGAACAGAAGAAAGTGAAAATCCTTTCTTACACTCTCCTTACTCCTAATTACTCCACATGTCAATTCTAATTATAAAACTATTTTAACTTCTGTTTACCCTCTGATACTTAGAAAGTAGAAACCCAACCAACTCAGAAGTTCTACAGCACTCAGTACATTTGGTGTAGCCCTATGGAAATCAGTGTACTCCGTGTCACTTGGGAGGAAAACGCCACATCTAGTATTCAGTATGACATCCACAGAATACTTAGAGCACACAGAAGAATTACATGACATGGGCCTATCTTCCTTAAGCTTACTGTCTGCCTTACCATCTAGATAAGCAGAGAGCCAAAGTCTTTGCTTGCATTTGGATCCCAGGCTCAGGGCCTGGAGGTAGAGGTGGGTACTTTCAGTTGGCCTTGAATCTTTGCGTGATGTAAAGGGCCATCTGGCTAAGGTGGTTGTGGGGAAGTGTGAGCCCGTACGAAGCATTGAGTCTCAAGTCAGTGGGTCAGGCCATCCAACAACCAATCAGTAGGAAAAACCTACCCGTGGACACTGTATATATTTTTCCAGTAACTCAGTAGGTATTCACATATCCCTTTTTTCCTAAGTATTTAGGAAAAGCCTCACTGTAGTCTTCAAACACTAACAGCAGGCCCACTGGGGAGGTCAAGAAGTATGAATACATATGAAGAGAAATATCAGTAAATGTAAACAAGTGTAAATACTGTGTGGTGTAACAGATTCATATCCACAATGAATTATCTTTTTTATGTTTCTTTCTTTTTTGTCTTATGGACTTACTCTGCTGTCATTTTAGGCAAGTATTGTTAACAGCATCTCATTTGATAACTACAAATTTGTTGACATCTCTCTTTTTTCTAGATTTAGCTCAATGCAAAGAAAACTTCAGAATGCAAATAATTGATCATATTTCACACCCCCAAGACGGTTTGGAACATGGTAAACTTTGAACAGTCTTGGAAAGAATCATTTACTTCCAGAAAAGTGTAGGACTCCTAGGTCTAATCCTCAGATAGATAAGGACTAGCTGAACATGAAATACAGACTGTGGCCAACTTTAATTCTTTCCCAAGTCAGATTTTCATGAAACTTTCATTTATTTGAGTAAGAGAAATGAATTTCTCTAATACTTAACACAAACATTATTAAAATCCAATTCAAAAACAAATCTAAGGTCAAATATAAATTATTTTGTACTTATGTTTAATTTTCAATTAGCCTTGTCTTTTTTTTTTTGGCATTAGAACAAATTGCAATTACTGAAGTCCAAAGATTATAAAGCACTATTTAAGCTTTCATGGTATTTATCAAGATTACAGAAGAATACAAAGACTAGTGTGTTAAGGGATAAAGCTTCCGAGACCAGATGGGGCCAGTTATAAAGATTTTAAGGAGAAAGTACAATATCCAAATTTAGAAGGAAAGGAGGGGAGATAACATGTTTTGGCAGTAGCTTGGGCTCTTACTCCAGAAGATATTTTAATCATCATTATAACTGAATTTAATAATATGCCTTGCCCTTTAACAGAATATTATATCTTCCATATGTCTATAGGTAAACTTCTCTGACACTAAGCAAACTGTTTGTAAAATGAGAAATGAATTGAAGAGGGATCACATTCATTTAAACGGCTTTCCAGAGCCCTTGCCTCGGACAATCTGAGTCGACCTCGGGTGCTCAGCCCTGGGTCAGACCCAACGTGCAGAGCACAGACCCAAACTCCTAGAAAACATGCTGGAGTCTCATTCTGTCATCGACTCAGGTGGACCTCTAGCAGAATTCTGACTGCTTTTCTCTCCACTTGTCTGTGAAGGGAGTTTTCATTTTTAAACCTTCCAGTTCAACAGAGGGAAAGGGTTAAAAAGAAAACCCACTCCCTTCAAACAGAAAAACAGTCACCCACTGTTTCCCACTGGATTGGAGCCAAAACCTCTGCCGATTTTGTTCTCATATCTCTGAACTGTGCCCCGACCCCTCATATGACCAGTGGGGCTTGTTGCCTAAGATCTCTCCAGGCGCCTTTCTAAAAGTGCTATCTTTGTCCATATTTCAAAACATTCACAGATATTTTATCATTAATTAGTATTCATATTATGTCTCAAACAATCTGTTCAGGAATAGGGGAAGTGAACTAGTTGAACAGATCTTCTGTTTGTCTGGAGATTAACATGGATGATGTCTGAAGAGCCGAAGACCTTATATAGGGAGGACGCGGTCAAATATTGGGAAAGTGACTCCTGAAACATCTAGAAGCTTAGCTTTTTGCAGGCTGGACTTCTCCAGAAAACCTATACTTGGCAAACAGGGTGGGGAGACACAGGCCTCTTTAAAAATAGACCCATGCCTCTTTGATTCACAGCATCCTGGATTTGCTTTTCATCATGTTATCATGCCACTTGGGAGCTGGCTGGACTCCCTTGTTCAGTGACATATATTTCATAGTGTTTTTTTTTTAAAAAAAACCATTTGTTCTTTCAACCACAACATGCTTTGCATTTCTCTCTCAAATTTGAGGGTGTATATATAGATTGATCAAAATAATACTTTTAACATTCCAAACAATTTAGAAAGATAGTGGATGGGTGTCAGTTAATCTATTATGTTCCTCTCTTCCTCCTCCCCCTCTTCAGCTGCTAATCTTAGAACTTGTGTGCCAAATTGTGTAAGATGTTCTTCCAATAGCCGCATGTGTGACTCTTTTGTGAGCTCTACAGACAGTTACGAGGACAGATTTGGAGTTGCATATGGGACTGTCACATGGTTTGATTGCCTTGTCTTAGCAGGCACTGAGATTTCTTTTCACTGAGCTTTAATACTGAGGAATTTTTAGTTGTGATAAAAGTTCAGCAAAGTCTATTAAAGAATGTACTTACCCCAGGAATGGGGAAGAAAAAAAAGTTTTTACTCAACACCATTCTGTGATTGGCATCTGTATATACTGAATAGTCAGTATGTTTACTTTTTCCAGTAGTGAAAAAAAAAAGAAAACCACAAATTTTTTATGAAAATCAGAGAGTTAAGAGCCTTTATTATCTTCTTTGCTCTTTTAGAGCAAGATCTAGTAGATGTCTCGACAGAAAAAGGAAGCAGATGCTTTGTAAAAAGGTCTCATATAATTCATGTCCAATTATAGAGGATAATTTGCAGAAAAATGTGATCTATCAACCAATAGGAGCCAAAAATCCTATGTCTTTAGTCTCAGAAATGTTAAAGTGCAAATCCATTTTCAACTTCACAGACACATATTGAGTAACCCTCTTCCAGAACTCCAGCAGCACAGCCCCTCATCCTGTTAAATCACAGTGCCATGTTTTAGGGACACAGACTTAAAATGAGGTCTTTCTCCCAATCTTATTACAAATGTTCCTCAAGAATAAATGATATTCTAGTGAGATCTGTGTCTGATGAATTAAGACATATATTATGAAAGTGTTCATCACATATACTCAGAGCTTTTGTTTTTCTTTTAATGCCTTATGTATATGACTATTCATCCTAGTATTACTTTCACCCTGTTAAGCTAATACAGTAGTTAATTATTCAGAGCTGCACCTATATTTGGTTCAGTCTTAATTCAGAAGTAATGATGGCTATCATTTATCAATTGCTGCTCCAAGCCTAAATTCTGTAGGACAGATATTTTATATAGGTCATTTTAATCCTCAAAATAACCCAGCAGAATAGGAAATATTATTATCTCCTTTTTCCTAGCTAAGTAAGAACTCAGAAATAGCTTGAATGAGAAAAGATGTATATTTTCTTGTTTTAGACCTTAATTTCCCTTTCCTGTTTTAGGATGGAGACATCTTGCACCTTGCTGGGCAAAAAGCACTAGTACCTCGTGAGTGGTGGAATTCATCAAGAAGCTTTCCTGTCCTCTAAGCTATGCACTGGAAACTCCGGAGGCTACGCCTGGAGGTGCTGGACTCCACCACATTCTCTCCGCTCACGACTGCAGAACAGGCAGCAAGTTCACTGTAGCTGCTCTGGAAGCCTGGCAGAACTCGTAAGTGGCTGTGCACAACTGAGAAAGAAACTTGCGTAATAGAAAGTTATGGTCAACACTTACTTTACCTTAATTCTCCAAAACAATAAGTTATGAGTTCTTCAGAGCAGTTTTGAGCTCTTAGAAATTGTTGAAAATTGCTCTCTTTAGAAAAACTTCGGCCCATATGTCACACTGTACTTTCTGGAAATGGAGGTTTGTCTTTTTGCTATTTTGTTCACTTGGGGTACGTTTTATCTGATCTCTCTAAGAAAATTCAAAAAGGGCATTATCTACCCACTCTTCTAAAATATTTAACAGAGATTCTGTTTTTCAGCATGGATCTCTACCCTGGTTTGGGGTTGTGACTCCTAGTTATCCCACAGACATCAAAAGCGTTTTCTGAAATAGATTGAGTTCAGATCACACCAGTATTTATACCATTGTATCACCAGAAAGTAATGGATTTTTAAAATGAACAATAGGTTAAGCTAATGTTTGGAATTTATTCTAGGAAAAACTTACAAGAATCTGCTCTTTGTTAATATAAAGTTACATTGGCAATATAATCATTATGTGCAGATGATATTATATCTACCTAGTAAGCCCATGAGACACATGACCCACCACTAAAACTAATGAGTTTTAGTAAGTTTAAAAAGATTATTAGGTACAAAAAAAAACAAGAAAAAATATTTTACTTTCTAAATACCAACAGTAACCAATTAAAAAAGATAATGGGGAGAAAACACAATGGTGCACTGTAGTCTCAAAAACTGTAAGAAATCTGAGGAACATTATAAAGAAAAGTATAAATGTTTATGGAAAGATGAAGTTTTTAAAAACTGGAAAGGTAGGTATGTTTGTAAATGGGAATGATTTAAAGATATCTGATTTTTTATTTTATTTTGAAAATAAATTTAATTTCATCAGAATCAAGTCTCATAGGGAGTGTACTTAACACAAAGATTCTGAAGTAGATATGAAAGAACATAGCAGATGAAAATAGCCTGGAAATTCCTACCAAAAAAAGAAACTGAAAGAGAAGGAGCGGGGAAAGAGAAAGAGAGAAGAAGAAAATAAGGAACGCTTGCACTGCCACATATTAAAATATAAAGCTAAAATTTTAATTGTGGTATTGGTACAGTAACAAATAATAATCAGTGGCTCAAATTTGAAATTTCTCTTAAAATTATGTGCTCTCATATTTGTAGACATGGAGTGTTTCTTTAGATGCTGCCTGTTGCTGATTTGGCAGACCTTGCTATGGAGATGCGTCGTTTTGTCTGAATGAGCCTGCTCGGTGCCGCACCTGCTAACAAGGCGCAGTTTGCCGGCTGTCAGCACTAGCTGCCTCTCACTTTGGTCCTGACACTTGTGGTTTTTCTGAACCCAGTATGGTATAAGGCTTGTGTATCTCTGTGCTTTCCTCTCCCCATGACTCTTAGGGTCCGTTGGATTCTTAGAAAAGTTGCTTTCTTTAGTTGATAGGGAAAAAATTTCCTGGATTTTTGCTTAAATTTATTTTTGCTGTGGCTGACACATTTGAATTTGAGCTATTTCACAGATTTCCACCCCGCCCAACACACACACAGTGACTTCATTTGGTATTCAATGCAAACTAAAAATACGATGATATAAAATTTTAAATTATTTAAGCTGAACTTAATTTTAATACAGAGTAAATATATTTGTTCATAATATATTTCTTCTCACTTATCCACAGATACAGGACCCAATTTGGAAAGAGTTTCACCAAGGAAAGTTTGTATTTTCAGTGAGGCTAAGGGACAAAAAAATACTGCTCAGCTTAATAGATCTTGAAAAATAAAGATAATTTCTAGGCATGCCAAACATACCCACTTTACAAGTAAATATAATGCAAGTTACACATCAAACAGAATATTTGAGTATTCCATTTAGCCTGCTTAATGTCAATTTAGGTACTGCTTATAGTAATTTTTTACAGAATTATTGTATGTTATTATTTTGCTGTTGTAAGAGGGTATATTTATAGCTAAAAAGAAAATCAATTTGGGAAAGATCAATTTCCTGCTTTGAAATTTATGGCCAATATTACAAAATATAAGGAATGTACCTAGTTTTGCTTTAAAAATGACTTGCTATCAGAAGTTAAATAATTTTATAATATTATATAAAGTGAAAGAAAACTGTTTTTATTTTAATTACCCATGCCTAAAAGGATATTTGACTATATTCTTATTAGAATAATTAGTAATCCAAACAGATCATAATAATAAGCTATTATACTCTTTCCAGAAATGTTTTTGGTCCTTTGGTTGTCCTTGAAGGTGTTAGAAGAATGCAGACTGACATAATATTATTCAACTTGCTGATCCTTTTTAGGATCATAATATTGGTTGTTAAAACTTTACTAAATTGACTTGACAGTTTCAAATTAAGTATCATCTTGTGTTTTTCCTTTCTCCATATCTTTTTAATGACAGTGTCATATAATATGATGGTTTTTTGAGTGGTTTTGCTATCTCATTCATCAGAGTAATCAATGGGGAAAGGAGCCATATGGGTTGTAGTCCATTTGTATTGGATAAGACAGATGGCATTATTGATAGATGGAAATATTCCAAATATTTATTGTATAATGATATCACAGGGACTCTGACTTCTGAATTTTACTACTTCAATTTCTACAGTAACTGGCAAATTAAGTAATTTATTCAGTTGCTAGTATCCATTAAATCATGATAAATGTGTGAATTGTAGCATTAATTACCTTTCAGTTAATACTTTATTTTACATGATGGGCATTTCTCTTTCTAAGCTTTTGTGTTTATTTATCTGATTTCTGTCCAAGCTATAAGTACAGTCTTGAGGATTTTAAAGCTGAAAACAATAGCAGACAATAAGTTAAAGATAGGATCCCAGCAATGAGTGAAATGAAGATTCCGTAACAATTCTCCCTCAGTATCACCTTTGTCCTGTGGGAGGGGCAGGTAAAGAGATGGAAGGGGTAGTCTTAAATACTTTCTATACATCTGCCTCTTGCATAAGGTTCTACCCTCAATCATTTTCCTAAAATTATGTTCTAATATAACTGTGGACATAATAATTCAAGTTCTAATTATATTTTATTTCCTCAATTTGAAATTGAGTCATTCAAGGAAGGGTTTCTGCTGGTATAGAGTCATTAAATCACTGTCCTCCCAAATGTTTGACATCATTCCAAAATCATATTTGCACTAGTAGAAATAAATGAAATCAAAGGGAAAGAAGTTCTCACTTTTTATGGTATATACTTTTGGATTTTTTTAAATGATTACTGAATACATATACTCATCTTTACTTTTGCAATTATGAGATAAAAAATGATAGTTTGACTCATTACAAAATTTCTATTGCCATTGTTTTGTTTTTTAAATGCTATCAACCCCTATTATGGAAGGCCTACTCTGGATTTAAACACTGCTTGGAGCTCTCTGCTAGTACCTCTAGGCTACTTATTATTTTATGTAAAAAGTAATGTAATTTCTTTAAGAGTAGTAACATTTTTTCCAAACTAAAATTCAGGACACATTGTCTAGAACTGTTTTGTTTTTTAATTTGTGAATTTGTCATTGTGAAAAAATTACAAAGGAATAAAAACTGTACGTTTTTACATTTAGTTATGAACTTGGCAAGTTACCTTCATTACTGACTGATAGCACTGAATTCCTAGTATCTAACTCATGCCTTGCACATGTCAAGAGCTCAGTGTTTATTGATTGTGATACTGATAAACAAGGTAGGATGCTGTACCTCCAACAAAGACAACTGGATATAAAGGGTTTGATTATATGCTTTCAAAGTGATAGTGGGATCCACTAATCAAATAGAAACTTTTTACAAACTTTTGATGAGATCAGTGTTTTTAAAACATTCTTATAGGAATAGACTGTGTAATTATATTGAAAGAATAATTAGACCAATATTTATTTAGTCAAAAATATGTAACGGTGTTCAGGAGGCCTAGAGGACAAGTTATCTTAGACCTGTCCGGAGAGATCTACATTCAAGATAGACACTCAACTAAATGATTTAGAGCAAAACCACACTACCTGAGTTGCTGCTGACCTGGCAAATACAAAGGGACAGACACCCTGATGAGTCCAAATTTCTCCAGCACTCTAGGACAATTTCAGAAGCATTGATTAAAATGCTCTAGATGACATTCTGATAGAAATCTTAGGACTGATGACAAACCAAGAAAAAGACTAGCACTAATTGAAGTGATAGGAAATTTGACACATTTTATGTATATTTACTGTTTTTTTTTAAATCAAAGTCTAACTAATATAAAAGGCATATGTATTTTGTAGTCACTAAAGCCTTTTATTTCCTTCATTTATGGAATCACGTAAGGGAGTGCTTTCCAATAAAATCTGGGCATAATTTTTACTCTGAACTTCATATCTTATATGCAGCCTTTATCCTTTCTCAATTTTTTTATATCTGTGTCTGTGTCTCTCCCTGTCTCCTTCCTTCTTTGGTACTCTTTCACATGTTGAGAGATAGAAACAAAGACAGACAGACAGACTAGCTATTACTTTGGATCACCTAACAGGAAAACCTCCTTAAGGCAACCCTGCAGTGTGGTTATAGTTACATGGTGGTTGTTTTAAGATTTTGTTTCTCCCTTCTTAAATTTTGTGTATTTGGAGAAGTTTTGTTACACAGCTTTCCACTGATGAAGAGAAGAAAAAATATCTAAAACCGAGCAGTTTGGTTGCATTTATAGTGAATGAATGACTCTTTTCACTGAATTTTGCTCGAAGTTTTGCTCATGAAGGTTCTTATCCAGAGTCTTGGGTATGACTAATCCTCTCCCACCAAAAGAGATCATATATTACTAAAAATAAGACCTGAACACTAAACCTCGAAATTTAATTTGTGTTCCAAGAATTTCATATGGCCCAAATTATTTAAAGACAAACAAGGTAGTAAAATTGTGTTTTAAGTAAGCAAGGCCTATGTGGAAGCAAATTTTCCTTGTAATATTTAAGAGCACTGGAATATTTATCTAATCTTCTTTAATGATGTAATGCTCTTGCAGAGGAAACCATATAAGGTATAATATAATGTAAAGTGTTCAATAACACATATCTAAATTTAGACTTGATTCATTCATACTATGATTTAATCAGGTTTATCAGAAAAAAAAGTTTTTCCAGGCCACCTACTTAATTTCTGAAGATGGAAGGATGGTAACTGATCATACTAGTAAATAAATAAATAATTTTTGGCATACTCAGGCAGTATATGCACTGAAGTTCTTGAACAAAAGCAGTCTGTCAACTATGGTGCATTTAAGTACAAGAAAGATTGATTTTGCCAAATGTCAAATCAGAGAGAAGAAAAATGTTTTCGAGCTTAAGGGATTGCCAACAATGAAAGGGAAAATAAATAAAAATTAAGATGTACAATATTGCTATACCTTGTCAAGGAAATGTTAATTGAACTCCTTTTTGAAAATAATGTAAAATTCCCACCACAAGAATACTCAGAAGTATGACAATTAATGCAAAAGTAGAGTTTTAAAAGGTACAAAGTAATGATTGACATTAAAAAAATTACTTTGTTAGATTATCAAAAAGTCATGCCCTAGATTTCATTGTCAATGATCTCCTACTGATTAATTAATATAACTGGTTATGTTGCTAAGACAAAGTAAGAGCTTCAAAAAATATCAATATGAACCATGTGGGACTCCATCATGAATTCAATAGTTAAAGTATGCAGCTTTCTGCTTACTTCTTCTACATTATCAGGTTTATGACATTTATTTGGTAGCTAGATATTGTTTTGAATGTGCAACAATTTGAGTTATTAAAATACAGTTCACTTATGATCCATGTTAAGAACATGCAGTGCATTCAAATAACTCAGTAACATTAGGCCTTTCATCTCAGAGCGGTATGTTTCATTTCCCTAGGGTTGGGATTAAATTGAGGTTTTGTATTCATTTGAAGTAATTGTAATGAGAATATTTAACATGGATCAAATGGAGAATAGTGGCACCCTGGAAATGCTTAGAAATAATTTGCTTTTTTTTTTTAACATTGTTCCACAGTGGGATTGAAAAAGATTACCACACCTTGTTTAATGATGCTATATTGTTCTATTTGTGAATCTAATGAAATTTTTAGCAGAAAAGAGCACAAATTGCTTAAATGAATTTTAGAAAATAGGAAGGCATCTGAATCAAATAATTATACCTTTGAAACACATGAGATACTATTAATACTCTCTACCTACAGAAAATCAGAGATATGTATATTTTATTAAGAAAACTCTTAATGTTTCCTTTTTATTCCCATAATGGAAAGTAGTTGAAAATTTTGTATTTTATTTGTCCACAGACACAGGTAAGGGTTGCCCAGCAGAGCTATGTACCCACCACAGATTTTTCCATACTCCTTTTTCCCCTGGAGCAGTCTTTTTATTTGAGCACCAAAAGTGATTTTCCATCTTTCTTACCGAGGTGCTCAGGGATATTAGCACCACTCTCCCTCTCAGGACACTGACTTTGTTAAAGCCAAGAGGAAACAGATTATTTCTTTGGGCCAGTTGTTTGTGAGTGCTAACCTGAATCAGCCTGTGAGTAAAAACTGGCCTGTCACTGAATAACCAGCTACTGAAAACCATGCACAAATTATATTAGATTGGATGGTATCATGTGACCCTAGAAAAGTCTCTTTACAAAAGAATGTAAATACTGATAAAATTCATTGAGCTCTAAATGATATTAAGAGACTGTTTTAGCACTGAAACATACTCAGTGATTGCTTAGGGCTAGATTATACTCTCAGAAAAATACGATAAGTTGGGTCAGTGTAACCAGCTAAAATAATACATTTTGTAAGAGAGTTATAGGTTTTTGCCCTAAGTGGAAATGTATTTATACTGAGCACATTCTGGCATGGAAGCTTATTTGAACATTCTGATAAATCCAGCCATTACTTCAGGAAACAATAAAGTGTCTTCCCAATACCATGAGGAGTAAATATATTAATATAGTTACTATTCATTGTTTATGCATAAATGAAGGCCTTTCAAATGTGCCTAGAAAACAACCAATATATTGTACATAGCAGAGACTGTCCACATCATATCTGGAACAAGGCAAAGATGCCTAGCAATAACACTGTCACTTAAGATTATTCTGGAAATTCTAGACAATTCAGTAAGGCAGTGAACTGAAAGAAGATTGATTAGAGAAAAGGAGAACAAATTCTCATTTTCATGAAATTTATAATCATTACAATAGTTTAGATCAAACATACCTACAATTGACCAGGGTTTACTCATCCTGTTTCAGAAAAAAATACATAAGTTGGGATAATGGTAATGGCTGGCATAATGTGACTTTTTCTAATACATTTTCAGACTCCTAACTTAAGTAAATGTATATTTATGTTGAGCACATTCTAACATAGAGAAGCCCAAGAATCAACTGGAAAACTACTTGAACTAAAAAGAGAATTAATTGAGATAGCAGGATACAAAATAAATAACATATTTTAAAATTGTCCATCCACCAATAATATGTTGTTGGGGGAGAGGAAGAGGGAAAATAAATTCATGGTAATAATCATAATTATAAAATATCTGGCAATATCCTTAATGAACATTATACAAGACCTATGTCTGAAAGGAGAGACGTGGAAGGTCCAGATAGTCGCCAGATAAAGAAAAGTATCAGAGCACAGCCCATGTCTTGATTACCAATTAGATCATGCCATTGTAAAATCTACTTCACTTGCAAAAAGGCCCAGTTTATTCTTTAACTTAATCTGTATGCTGTTCTTCCTCTTCTTCCAGCCCTTTAATCAAATAACTTTGTAACCAGGGCAGGAGACAGAGCTCTGAAGTGTAAATAAATCTATGTTGGCAAAGAATGCCGAGATCTGAACCAACATAGTCACCTAAATAACCCTATTCTTGAGACAAAACTTCAAAGGAATTAAAATCACCTGTATACATCATGTCTTACGGTGATTCCTACCCAAAAAGCCCTATAAAACCTCACACCCTAACCCCTTAGGGGCGCCTCTTCTCTGAGGTTGCCTGCACCCTCCTTTCTTTGAGTGTATACCTTTTTGTCTTAAATAAAAACTTCTCACCACTCAACTTACAGTGTTTTGTCTCTGCGCTCTTCCAGTGGTGTCTTTGTTACTTTGCTATTTCATTATATTCCCCAGACTTAAGCTCAAGTCTTCACTATGTTCTACTTCAGATAAGTAGGGAGGGGCTGCTGAGAGCTCTGATTTGGGCTTGCAAGTTCTCATCACCTGGGTGACCTAGATGGGACTGCAGCTGTAAGATCATGCTCTTTAACAGCCTACCTGAAAATCTCCTTTCTTTGCTTTGGGAACTTCTCAGAACATAATCTCACTCCATCCAGTGCTCTGCGGCTCCCCCAAATCCTGGGGTGATAGGGACTTAGTTCCCACACCGTGCAGATTCAAGCAGGCACTGGACGCCAGATGAACCTGGCTTTTGGATTTGGCAAGGGATCTGCCCTGTGCCAGGCAGTTCAGTGAGCTTCCCTTCCCTGCCTCCTTCTTGCCTCTGCTCTTTGCTTTCTGCTACCTTCAAGGCAGCTGCCATTCCCTGCTATTCTTGCTTTAATGAGTTCCTTCCTCACCTAGTACTCTGGCTTCCCTGCCAAACCAAATTCCTCCCAAACATATTTGATGGACGATTTGGTGGAGGATAGTTAAGAGATTTAACTAGAACTGGGGAGAAAGAAAGAGTGATATAAAGGATTTTAGATGAGAAATATAATATTTGATGAATTTTAATCACACAGAAATTCTTATAAAATGGAAAAAATATGAAAGTATTTATACAATATGAGCCTCGTCAGGTAAAATATACACACACACACAGAAAATAAGCTAGTAGGAATTATACCAACATGATATAAATGGTAAAAAAAAAAAAAGAAATGAGTGCAGGTGATTTTAGTTTTCTTTTTTACACTTTTTTTGTAATTTTCAGCTTTGTCCTTCAATTATACAATATTATCATAAAAATAAAAGTTTTGTCTTTGGTTTTTAAAGCAGCCATCATGTTATCCAAGTACATAACAAATATTATATTTCCTACCATAAAATACTTACAGTCTTGCTTCAAGAATATACAGTTTTGTTATTGTTGTTTTTAGTCTGTAAAATCAGAAGGCTTTTCTTTTGCTTTGCCGATGTACAATTAGAATAACATCTATAAGCAGGGAAGCATACAGCAATTCTCACCATTATATTTTCAACACTTAGCATAATGCATGACACATAGTAGGCATGCAATAAA
The DNA here is from genome assembly GCA_032199065.1 of Smutsia gigantea. Lineage (NCBI taxonomy): Eukaryota > Metazoa > Chordata > Mammalia > Pholidota > Manidae > Smutsia > Smutsia gigantea. The sequence continues at coordinate 67,735 of JAVSCE010008214.1, read as the reverse complement.
TATTTGACTAAAGAAATAACTAATCAATATGAAACTCGTCTATTACCAAAAAAAACAAATTATTTCAAATAATCTTTTTAATATTAGTCATTTTTAAGGATATAATCTAATAGAGGAATGCCAATTCTTTGCTTATCTACTAATTTAAACTAATTAAATTTTTTCCTTTTTTATTTAACCTATCCAGATGTAATATAGTACACAAGGCAAGAACTGAAAACACTAAAGAAACAACTAACCACCTAACATTTTGCCAGGCTAGTCCTAGAATACCGTAATCTTCCTGGGGAACTTTTGTTTCTGGAAACCTAACCCTCCCTTAAACTGTAACACCAATGCCACCTATTGTTCCAAACCTATCTCCTCTATCCTTTCTTTCTCTGTTTTCCAGAGAATCTCTGGGAATTTGACTTAAGTTCTCCATTTTCTTCGTTATCTAAAGTTTTTCTTTTGGGAAGGCCAAGACTTCTCCTACAGGAAAAGAGGAATAAGTCTGCTGCACCTCTCCTTTGAAGAGCTCTACTCCTAATTCTTAGGGAACTGTTTTGTGTTAAAATAACTCCCTGCAGTCTAACTGTAATGACTGCACAATGTCAGTCCTGACCTTTCTCCCAGTCCCGCTGCCCTCATCTTGAGACATGTATTTTGTTTTCTTTCTTCCATTATATACACATTCTCCTCTTGTCTTCCACTGAGTTTGGTCCCGTTCTGCTCAGAGAGGCTCTTCCTCCCCCAGAGTCATTTATATTCAGCCATTGTGCTGAATTATATTCAGCCATTGTGCTGTAATTACCCCATCCTTTTTAATGACACAAGACTCTCCAGATAAAAGCTTGGTAATCTGTCATCCTTGATTTACATTAAAAAATAACATAATGACATGAAAAGGAATTGATCTGGACGTCAAGAAATTTGGGTTCTAGTCCTTACAGCCACAAGTTAAGAGAATGGCAGTTAAAATCAGCTGTGGCCTCAATTTTCTTAAAAACGTATCTTAATATTGCCTTCTATTTCTTACAGTCTTTGACTATGTCATTCATGCTGGGGAGGAAGAATTTCCCTCTACCCCTTGAGGTTCTTCTAGCTGGTCTAAGAATCAAATTGACAAGAGAGAGATTAACAGGAGAAAAAAAACAAAGTTTAATTATGTACATGAGGGGAAGCCACAGACATGAGTTCCAAAGACAGGGAGAATGATGTATATATGTCATCCTGAACCAAGGAGAAGGGTCCAGGGGTCTGAGACTTCAAAGGAAAAGGGAAGCAACTTACAGGAATAGGAAAAGAGCAAATATTTGATACTTAAATATTCACTGGGCCACACAGTAACAATGAGGGGGCACAAAGGGGAATTTTAACAGACTCAGCCACATCACTCCCGGTCTACCACCCCTAGTTTACATTACAATATAACGTTCTGAGGTGATGGCTCTCTTTCCGGAGCCTGTCCTCTAAATTCTTTTTGCAGTTAGGGGTTAGGAGGTCAGTTTCTTTCTGAGTCTTTGGGCCCTGGTTGTTCTAAATTCTGAAATAATCAGCATGTCACAATGGCGCATCTTGGGACGGCTTGCCCTTGATCCCTACAATTCATTTATTTAGTCAACCAAGGCCATCATTGAATTTTAGTTTCCCAGCATGATGCCAGGTGTTTATTTGGGATACAGAGATGATTAAGGGTGAGTTCTCACCTCCATGATACAAGCTGCAGTGCTTTCCTCATGAAACTGAGAGGAAGGCAGTCATTCTCTATAACTGAGATGTTGAATCCTGATTTCTGATAGAGCTTACTAGGCAGTGTATTTTAAAACTAGAGCATTAAATTTTGTTTGAATTATTTGATCAAGAGGACAATAAATTATTTCTAAAATAATTTCAGTATTTAAAAGTATTTGGAGTGTTATTTCATAGGAATGCATTTATATTTTTATAATCACTTTACAGTAGTATACTACCTATATTCAACTTTTAAGAATTACTTTTGAACAGACAACTTTCTTCCATGATGACTTTTCAGAAAAAGGCTTCTGACCCTGTTATGCTTGCTATTACTTTCAAAATATATTAAGGTGCACCTTTGGTATCCTTCAAGAATAATTTAATACATTTCATGTTTGTTCACCTGAGGAAATTGCTTTCCAAAGAAAGAATAGCCAGATAGCTTTCCAAGATGAAGAGTGTTTCTTGACTTGCACTTGACTCAAAGGGTAGAATAAATGAATAATTTTGTATGCAAGTTTCTTGGTTTGCTTACAACTTTCTGCTAAGACTCCAGAGACCTTTAAGCAAAAGATTCCACCAAGTACATTTGTTGTATGTGTATGTGTGTGTACATTTTTTTCAGAAAGCATATGTTAGTAGGGCTATTAAGCAATTAGCTTCATGCATATAGATAGTTCATTTTGCACCAAACCATATGATGTGATTGGAATTTATAGAAAACCATCTTTCTTGCCAGGAACTGAGGCGAGTTAATTCTCTAGTTTGGAGAAGTGTGGTCTTATGGCTGCAATCTGTACCCTTAAAAATTAGGAGCCTAGTTTTCTATATTTGATAGCTTAGAAAAGTACATAAGATATAAAAGTCATATCTTTATTAAATATAGAAATTGGAAAAAGAAAATGAAAACCCAAGTAGAGTACCTGGCTCATACTGCATGCTTACTAAATAAATGTTCGTTAACTTCCTATAAAATGAAACCAGCAGGAGTTGAGATTAGATTTTTTTTTTAATAAAATATGTGCCATAAGGTCATATGTCCTTGTCAGATTTGGCTCTGAGCTTTATAGCAGTCTATGCAAAAAGGGAAATGCAATCAGTGAACAAATCTGTAATGTCAATGAGATAAAAACAAACTGGCTGCTTAGGTGAAGCTGAGCTACATCCAGGGACTTAATAACTATTTCCAAAATGAATGAATGATGCTGAAATCTGAGGAAAAATTTCTCCCATTTGCATTTTTAGAAGGCCACTTGGCTCTTCACCATCTTTATAGCCAACAGCAGAGAAATTCACGAGGCTGTTTCTCGGTGCTCAGGTAGCAATGAGACACTCCTGCCTGATACGATAATATGCCTTGATTCAAAGAACATTCTGAAATACCTAGAAGCAGAACTAGACCAACTGCATAACTGCAGACATGTGTACATTTTCCATGTGTAAAATAAGATTCATTGCCGCCTTTTAAAGCTCTGGTGGCACTTTACAAAAGGGGTGTGTTACCATCTTGTCTCATTTTTATAGCACTCATGTCCCTGGGCACAATCATTAATCAGGGTTTTTTTCTCTTTTGTGGTGGGGATTGGAGAATATACTAATAATCCATGGACTGTCTACTACAAGATGTAAAATTCTACATGATTGGCCTTTTGTAAATATTAAGCAAAACCAGTAAGTCAAAATGATCAGATTAACATATTTTAGCAGAAGCATCCATATGAAAGGAAATGTTGACATTCTTTATGAAAGCTGTTTTTTTCCTTTACTGCTGCCATTTTTATTGTGGATTTCCCCGGTCAGCACTCTGCTCCAATTTTTTAAATGATCCATTTCAACACTAGACAGCAATATTCTCCTAGTCATAGGAGTTTTTGGTTGCATTTTACTGCATTAAAGGTCGCACAGTTCTAGTGTGACTTACAGTTATCAATATTTCTTATATTTTAAAGGACTGTGTTCACAAGAATTAGTATGACTGGGTCTAGGAATTCTTTGTTTGGGCCTTTGAAGAGAAATTCCATTGAAATTTAATCTTAAGTAGTAACTAGGTTATGAGTTCATTATATAATTTCAAAAAATTTTAAAGTACAAAAACAATGGATAATTCACTCAAGAATCCCAAAGAGATATTTGGTTTAAAGAGGTACCTGGTTGAAGATGCTAATACTGTCAAGTAGTAACCAATTTACCTGAATATCATTTACCAGAACTTTGCTTATAACTTGGTTGCTTGAGCCCAAAATGCAGTTTTGTTAAGAACAATACTATAAACTCAAGTCTATCCTGTGGATACTTAAGTGCCAGCGCTGTCTCCACCCATAAGAACTTACTTGCTGGCGGTGTGGGAAAAAAGGCAAGACACAAATAACTTGGCAAACCTCCTTTCAGCACATTGTCAAGTGCCTTACAAAGCAAGCTCAACCATGGCAGAAAGCCACCATCGAATTTCAGATTCAAAGAATGCATAAATTGTTACTAGCTTATTCTATACAACAACTACCCGAATTTGGGGGGTTTGTGCTAATATCTTACTCTCAACCTATTGTCATTTCTTCTCCCAGCATAAGTATCTCACTACCCACCTCCTCCCAAAAGAATGGATGGGACAGTACAGAGCTAATATTCCAGCTAATGGAAAATCAGAACTTTGCTGGATTTAAGAACTTTACCCTTTTTATTAAGCTTAAAACCTCTACCAAGGACTCCACCATCACTTAACTAAATGTTTAATACTGATCCAAAAAATGACAAATTGCCAAAGCTTTAGGGATTTTTCTCCCTTCATTAGAAGTGACACGGTTTCTGATACCATTGTCTATTTTCATTTGTGGTAATTTTAGTTTATGATCTATTTAGCATAGCACAATATTCTTGTTAATATTTTGAGAATAGTTTATATTGTTTTAAATTCCATGTTTGCATTTGGAGACTAGTTTTTCTTTTTCCCACAGATCTCATTATAGACATGATCGAGAACCCTGTTCTATTAAATGAGGAACACCTCGTTTTATCAATACTTCTCTCTTCGTCTCCCAATTAAAGATGATACTTAAAATATTTAGCATCTACTCTAGCACCCCTTCCTGGCTCACCAGCCAGGCAACCCTTCCAGGTTCCTCTATCTTTCCGGGCCAGCCAGCCTATGGGGATGCCTGAGGGTGCCAGTGGCAGTGCCCAGGAAGCAAGACTTTGGGAGACAACTGACACAGTCATCAACTAGTCAGAGCTGGAGATTTCTGGAAACCTGGGTATTAACCCTTTTGTTGCTATACCAAAGGCATCCTAGGTGAGAAGCCAGCATGGCCAGGGGAGTCTTTAAATATTCTAATAATATGGGAGCCTTATCTATAAATACTGGCTGAGTATCAGACCTGCTCACAAACCCATCGTAAGAAATTGGATATAGAGACTTAAGTCGGTTGTGTGGGGACAAATGGGCATTTTAGACTGCTATCTAAATGTTTCCTATCTCTCATACTTGCATCTGACCCACTTCTGCTTTCTTGCAATGCCTGTAAGACTTTTGGTATCTGTTTACCCAAACTTGTGACTCTTTCTTTCTAAGCCTCAGTTTCTGTAAAATGGTTATATTAATAGTGTTTCAACATACTGTTGCTGTGATGTTTAAATGAAATAATACAAGTGAAACCTTTAGCATGATGCCTGGGATAAAGTTAGTGCTAGCCATCAACTACTTTTCACAAGATCTGCAACTAATAGATTTTATAACCCTATAAGCAGATGCATAGCTGAGTGGTACAGTGGGCTACTTGGTACAGTGAACACATGCTGTGCATTGTGTTAGAACAAAAAATGACCAGAAAAATAGGTCATTCTTGGGTGTGAGAAGTTTTCATGCTTTCAGACACTATAAGGCTATTGTGTACTTTGACGACTTAAAGAAACCTATGCTTGCAGGGGCTAATGTCAGTGTGTGGCTTCTGGGCTTTTACTCCTAATGAGAAAGAGGTATTCTTGCTCTCTAGAATGAGGGAGATACTTTGTCAAGCTTCAGGTCTCCCTGCACTCATATATTATCTTTCCCTTTGACTTTTGCTCAAAACTGGGGAATAGAGCATATCTTAAAAGCACCAGTGTCAGGAAACCGCGGGCTCTGTCATTTCTGGGTAACATGAATGAGAGGACTGTCATAAAAGATATGGAACCTTAGGAGGAAATAAATAAAAATGCATCCTAGAGGGCAGCATAAAAAAGTGTATGGAAAAACTCTGTTAACAAGTAAATGAGTATTTTTAACAAGATTTTCTTGTCACCCTCTTTGGCATCAGAATGTTCATTTGAACTATGTCATATTAGGTGCTTTGAGCAAAAGTCAGTTATAATCTGGACTCCTGATGAAGACCAAACATCAGAATAAGAGTTTGAAGGGAACACTGTGGCACACCATTTGCTGAGAACTTCTTTGAACCATGTCTGTTCCTTTCCTGCTCCTCTTGGTATTTTATCGTATTCACAATATGGTTTTTTTTGGTGTCTGACTTCCCTCTTGAAAATCTGGTTCACAGTTGGGTATCATTTCAATTACCTATTGGTGTAGCATTGACTAATTACTTAACCTTTCTTGATGTTTTCTTCGTTGTCCATGAGGTAGAAGAAATTCCTCAGGTGCATTCCAAAAGTTCCCAGCTAATTCTCTAGTTGTGATTTCTATACCAAAACCGTTTGCACTATTCTAACTCCAAAATGCCATGTCAATAAAGCATGTATATGATGATTGTCCTTTGAAGGGATCTTATTTAAAACACTTTCTTCCTGTTCTTTCCATGCAATTACCTTCATTACTGCCAATGACTAGTAAGTGAAATCTAAATCTAATAGTGAGATAAAAGTGTAAAGCTGAATTTATATATAAGACATTACTCAGTGATGATTGCAAAAGTTAAACAGTATCCAAAAATTGTTCCTCCATCTTTGGTTTGCATGTCTGTTGGTAGGATTTTCTTTGTTAAATGAAAAATCCTTTTCCTTTTTTATGAAGTTGGAATCATTTAGCAAAGCCAGATTTAATCAATGTCCTAATTTCTCTGTCTTTGTGTTGTCCTTAGAAAAACTTTTCAATGATACTATTTCATGCAAATATTTTACTATCTAGATATTAATCATAGATATTATAAGTTTATTTTCTGAACACATACATTATATTTACCCTTGTTATTAATATTAATTTTGAGAAGGAAGATAAGAATTTAGTGTTATGAATGTGTGAAACATTCTCTTTGATCTATTAGAACTTTTAATGATTCAATATAGCACATATCGTTTTGAGTCACACATATTAACTCACATCTCTGTTTCTTCCCTGTCTTCAAGATAGCAGTTTCTAGAAAGGAACAACCTTGCCTACCTTATGGTTCATTCCTTTTCATCACATGGGTCCTTGGCCTGGTGCCTGACAAGTAATGAGTGCTCAGTGAATGCCATGTAAATAAATAAATGAATGATACTGATTATACAGATGCCTGCAAATTGTGTAACATTGCTGTAAATGTTCAAATTCAATGGGCTCATGAAATAGTGTTGTTAGTAATTTATCTCTTGGTATACATCAAAAAGCAACAAAGAACTCTACAAAGACCAATAATCAAGCTTAATGCAAAGCCGGTTATATGGCTCCATCCTATGTAGCAAGGAGGATGTGATGACTGAAGATCTTTCCTGAAACTTGGAGAAGGATTTATAGTTGTTCACCTGTGTGGGAAATAATGATTAAACTTCACAGTAATCGTCAATGGAAGACTATATACAGAGCTCTTCTGCTCTTAAATGGAACCAGCACCTAAAAAGAAGGAAGTCGTGGTCAAAGTCCAGGGTATAATGAAGAAGGAACTAGATGTACAATCTCTACTTTGTACCAGCCACTAGAAGGTTTTGTGTTGCTTGCTGTAGTTCTCCCAGTAGTTGTCGGAGTTAGGCAGTATTATTCCCTATTATTAATACAGAAAACAGATTTCTCACAGCCATCAAGTAGGGTTCCTGGGACTTAAACTGGGGCTACACTATCCAAAACCCTTTCTTCTGCACAGAGAACATGATTGTGTTTCACCACTGTCTTAAATCCTTTCTAGAATAGGGCAGAGCATAAATCAATTGTACGAATCATTCCCCCCGGCTTTATCAGACGTTGTGTCCTCTTAGCAGTGGGGAGAGTGAGTATCAGAGAGGGTCTTTGTAGTAGAAATGTACAGATTTTGACTTGAGACAAGCTTTGACCCATATTCCTGTTCTTCTTCTTAGTGTTCTTGTGCAAGTTATTTAACCATGTTAATCTTTAATTGTATCAGTTGTGAAATTAAGATGGTCATAGACTCCAAATGACAAGTGCAATGCCTGAAACAGAGAAGACCTTCAAAAATAGTGGTTGTTTCAATCACCATTTAAGTAGAATGGCACTTCATTCTTCTTCCTGGAGATGAGCTTAAAAAAAGAATTGGCCATTAGAGCAGAACAGAAGAAGAAATGGTTTTTTTAGAAAAAATATTATAGAAGTGGCTATAATCAATGCCATAACAAATGCAGTGGAGGTCAAAATTGGGGAAAATAATTCCAGATTTAGAAGATATTCCAGGTTTGGGGTTTCCTGGGTCTTAAATTATAGAATGGACTCTCAAAAGCTAAAGAAATATGAGAAAACTGGAGAAAAGGACACCAAGACAAGTAACTTTGTGGTACAAAAATAATAGTGATAGAAAAACTAAAGTGTAGCACAAAGTAAAATGGGTGATGGTATTTAAATTTAAAATTAAATATATAAGTATAAAATATTAAATCATGACAAATCATTTAAAAGCAACTTTTAGAATAAGAATGGAGCAAAGACGTGATCTTCTCTTTGCTTAAGAAGCATACCATAAAGGTAAAAGCTGAAAGAAAGGAGCATCATTGTTCACGCTTTTCTGTTCCTATCGTCTCCATCCTCGATGATGATCTTCAAATTGGAAAGGCAAAACAATAACACTATTAGTAATAGTACTGTGTCATGGACACCAGGCTTTTAATGCCTCTTCAAATCCTAGAGCAAGCGTTCTTCTGAAGTCAAAATGGACAAAAATCATGAATTCTGATTCTAATCGGTGAAATTCTCATCTGTGCCGTTGGCACTCCCTTCTTTTAAATTTCTAATTACATTACTTTGTATGGCTACTTCTTAAATCATTAAATATAATAAATCAAAAATCATAATAGAAGAAGCAGACCCAAAAAGCGCTGGACAACCTGAGTAATTATTGCCCCCACCAGAAGCAGCTGGCTGTAAACAGTAATGAAATTTAAGCCATTGGATCTGTCAGCTATTCCCCAAGTTATAAGTGGATTCCAGTAAGCAATTCTGTCTACTTCATTCTCAGCAGTTATATCAATTATTCAGCTATTGATGGTGCATTTCTAACAAAATCTGGATAAATCATCCAGAATGGAATCCTACTTAAAATTAGGTCATAATGAAGCAGTGTCCTGCAGTGGAAAGAGTACAGGCGATAGACAGACCTGGGTTTGTATACAAATCTCCAAATTGTGTGATTATAAAGTGAGGATTGTACCCATTTGTCAGTTGTCATGATTCAATGCAATGATGTATTTGGGGAAACATATTTTTTGAGCACCTACCATGAGTCAGGTAGCCTACTATTTAACCTTCTAGGCAACTTAATGAGATAGATATTACAGAGTCAGGCTTTGTACCTGTCATGGTCCAAATTTCATGGGCCTTCCTCCTACATAATAGAATGCCTGCATGGTACCTAGCACAAAGTAGGCCCTCAAGAAATACTAATTGAACTGAATGAACAGATTAATTATAGTGGAAGTGACCAAATCATGAAATCTATTCTTTACTTCCTAGGCCAAAATCATCTTTTATCCATTATACATGAAATTTCCTGATTAATAATAAAAAAGTAAAAATTTCTGTTTAATAACAGGCACAGAACCTATAGTTAAGCTATTGATGGAAAAAGTTGTTTAAATCAGAATCATTAAGAAATAAACATGCCCTAAAACATTTTAATTAAAAGGGAGAAGTGTACATTAATTGACTAATCTTTTGGCATATTCTAATTTGGATATTATCTTTCTTGCATAAATCCTACTCACAATACATTATCTACAATTTCTATTTTCTTTTTTCTATAAACTGAGCAAGAATTTAAAGACACTTATGAAGTAGTCTGAGCACAGTGTTTCTAGATCAATTTTTCCAATCTTTTGCGCCTAAATTAACAGCATTCTTTTTATTGTGGCAAAAAATACAACATGAGATCTACCCTCTAAACAAATGTTTAAGTGTTCATTACAGTATCATTAACGATAAGCACAGTGTTACACATCAGATCTCCAGGGCTTTCTCATCTTGCATGACTGAAACTTTCTAGCCATTGGACAGTAACCCCCCACTTCCTGCCCCCAACCCCCAATCCCTGGCAACTACCATTCCACTTTCTGCTTCTATGAGTGTGACCACTTTAGAAATCTCATATATATGGAATCATGCCATATTTGTCCTTCTGTGACTGGCTTATTTCACATAGCATGATATCCTTAAATTTTCATCCATGCTGTAGCATATGACAGGAGTTCCTTCTATTCTGTGACTAATATCCTGTTGTATCTATATGCCTCATCTTCTTTATCCATTAATCTGTCATTGGACATTTAGGTTGTTTCTACCTCTTGCCTATTGTGAGTAGTGTTGCAGGGAACATGAAAATGCAGGTATCTCTCTGAGGTGCTGATTTCAGTTCTTTTGGATAAATATCCAAAACTGGTATTTCTGGATCATATGGTAGTTCTATGTTTAATTTTTTGAGAAATCTCCATACAGTTCTCCACTGCAGTTGCACCATTTTACATTCCCACCAATGGTGAAAAAGGGTTTCAATTTCTCTATATCCTCACCAACACTTACAGCACATTTTTAATAACAGCTCACTTTTGTAAAGCCTATCCAAAATATTCAACTTAAATTTTATAGAAACAGCTCTACTTTCACATTCATATTCCACAGGACCATGTAATTCTTAACTGAAAATACATAATGTCAGTAGCAATTGAAACTAGTATATTAAAGTTTGGAATAAAGACAACTGATAATATGCAGATGCACAACTCAACTAGTATGAGCAGAGTGGTGTGAATTCCGGAGAAGAGCTAGTAGCCTAAGTTATGATGCTCATCCTGACATGGATATCAGCGAATGTGTTTATAGGGAGAGGGGAAAAGGTTGCCGCATGTGAAAATGAGTTGAGAGCCCCTACTCCATGAAAGGAAAGGATTGGACAAGATGATCTCTGGGGTCCCCTCAAGATCAAAACTGACAAAACTGATATTTGTGGTTCACTAAAAATCACAAAACTGGATAAGAAATTCAAAGACATCACCAGGGTCATACATCTAACAATCTTTTGAAGGTTTTAAGTGAGTATACAGATTTCACATATTGCATGCTGCCTCCTCCCCAGATTTTCTTTGAAGATATAAAGAAATTAGTACAGGTTTCTTCTATTTAAGAGGCTGTACATCTGTTTTAAAGCTGATGTTTCTAAAATGCATCGTGAGTACGGTTTGTGGCTACACAGGCATCCAGAGATGGAGATTCAGTGCTAACTCTACTTCTGATTAGTGAGCAAGGCAGACCTTTTTGGAACTCTGCTACCCTTTTAGAAAATGAGAAGACTGAACAGATGATGACTATGGCTTTGTTCAAGCCTACATTTTTATACTTCTATGATGTTTAACATTTTCCACACTCAGAAATTTTCATGTGAAAATTGTCATTTATGTGACAGTAGCTACTACCTGAAAGGTTTATCATTATTTGCAACTCTACCTTCTACGCAGTAATCAGCCTGAAGTTTTTTATTCTATTCCTTGTAGCTACATACCAGGTTGCTCTGTCACCTAATGTCATAGTCATCCACAGTAAATTCCAGATTGCTCTAAGCTCTGCTTAGATTTAAAGCACTTCTCTGCCCTCCCTGTTTGGAAATAACACTTCAGAACACTATCCTCCAGTTTGTTGAGCCTGCTGTTGTGTGTCCTCATACGTGACCAGAATGTGGTCTCATACAGTACCCTTCACTCCTGGTGGTCTGGCTGCTTTCAAGAACTTTGTAGTTATTACTCTTTTCTTGTCACTTGATTTTCGGTTGGGATGACAGGTAGCACAGATGAAATTATTCCAAAAGGTAGGTGTAATGTCAGCAGTTGTCATTTTTTATGTACTTGTAGACTATTAGAGAACACTTTTTTTTTAGACTTGTTATGGATTGGGTTTTTCTGCCACATTAGAGCTATATTTTCTGTCAATTTTTCTACATATGTATCTTCTCTTTCAATTCTATTCTTTTTAGTCAATTTCTACTGAAACCTAAACAGCAGAATTTCCTGAAAGTTGTCAGTTCCATACTTCCATGCCTGAACTGCCATAGGATCCATGCTGGAGATTGCTAAGGGAGCTCAGTTGTTTTTAGAATTACTGAAACTGCCCAGTAAAATGGTGATACCTCAAAGTGACCCACTGCCTTGTATACACTTCAAGGACATACAAGTCCTAGGTCACTGTTACCACGACTTCAAATGTTACCTATAATCTATTGAGTTTGAAGAAACAACCGAGATGTTTAAAGGTATAATTAATTGATATAAACTGTTTGGACCTAGTTGCATCTAAAGATACCCCAAAATGTTCACATTAAAGGAGACACGAAAGGAAACCATTTTCCTTCTTTTACAATAGGATATAGGTCAAGCAATTCAGAGCAACCAACTTTAATATATAAGTGACTTATTTAAGGTCAACTTCTTCATACTATAATGATCCCCTTGACCTTGCCATTTAACCCATGCTTGTAGGTTTAGATCTGCTTCTGGTTTTGAGGCCAATCGTATAACTTTTCAAAGGAAATATTATGAGTTTATTTTAGTAGCCTAAAATACTCAGAATGTGTGTTTCCTCTCTCCCAATAATTGCACTTCTAAGTTTCTTTTTCTTTCTTTGAAAGATTTAGAGTAGCTTTCCTGGAACACTGTTAATGTCATTCTTCTAAAAGCATCCTGTCTATCAGACATGGCTGAATGAATCCATTGCAAAAACTAAATCTACACAAACACAGCAAATAACCATACAACATCAGCTTTCAGAGCAATTAACAGAGTTGTGTGGATATGCAGATAAGTTTATTGATTTTTACATTTACATCGGTTGCTGTTCAATTTATTGGAAAGTCCATGAATTGGATTCTTCAGTATGTCTTAATTTTTCTGAACAAACTATGTCCTAACAATCTATCCTAGACATCCAGAAACTAGCAGGTGATATACTAATGATTGGTCACTCTAACAGTGTTTCGGTACATCTAAGTACTACTTTTAATCCCAGAAAAGGATTGTAATCCCCAGGAAAGATTTCTTATTAAAGCCTTGCTAACATTCACATCCGTTGGCACCTTAATTTGGTTGGTTGATATTGCTGTTTCCTAAGAGATGGTTCTATCATAACTTTACCTATGAAGGAAGAAACGCTAGGTTAATAATTTGAGATTGTGTTTTTTCTAACAATTCATTTGCATTCAGTTTATATCGTGATCAGTGTATTGCTTTGGTCCCTACACAGTTATCTTGTATCAGTTGTGTAGCAATCGTTACACTGAACATTAGATTTTGCATATTCCAAGGAAGTTTAACTTGAGCCATTACTGATTCCATCCAGACTCTGGAGCCTCTGTCAAGAAGTTAATATTTTTAAAGATGAAATGACTTTATAATATATAATTATTTTCTTATCAATTACATTTTTATAGTCTCCTGATTAGCAAGCACTTGGTGCTTAACTTTACATTTTAGCACTGCAGGGTCCTTTTAGACATTATTATTACAAAGAAAAATCAAAAATCAAAGTGAATTCTTAGTATTATATTTGAAGCAGTAGAGGTGCAATTGCTGAAACAGCGGCCCAGCATTGTGCTGTGGAACTAACTCACAGCTTGGTGCCTCGTCCCTGCTGAGAAGGAAATGTAGGGGAACTGACAGAGTTTTACTACATCTGCTCCCTGCTGCTAATGAGCTTTAACCTGTTTCGTTCTTATTATGCTTACTGTTTAGATATTTTGCTTGCAAAATTAATTCTTTAGCTGGGGGAACACATGAAAGAGGATATGATTTGTAAAGTAGGGCTGTTTAAAAATTAAAAGGTATCAGCAAGGAAGATTAAAGGCTATAATGAGTGATATGGTTACTTAATATCAATTCAAGGGCAGAAGTGTAGTTGCTTCTGTTTCAATTCTTTCTGTAACATGGGCTACAGTTTCAGGAGGCAGAGTCTTTGTTTTGCCTTGTGCATCTACACCAATATACTTTATATTTATCAAAGACATTTAACAGTACTTTTGCTTTGAAAACTTCCTTGGTCCTCTAAAAAATACCAAAGTTTTCATGATGTGCAGCCTCTGAAAACAATCAGATTTCAGCAACCACATTTTATTATAGCCAAGAACTAACGTACTACATATACTCTACTGTTTATAACCTATACCTTATCGCCTAAAGAGAAACAAGAACTCAAAGAGTAAATAGCATCTGAGATTATTCGTAATGAAATGATAATAATATTATTTGTATAGCCATGGAATCCTGCTATTTAAATAACTTTAATTCATTCCTGTGTTCCTCACCTTAACTTTTGGAAGGTAATCGTGTAGGTATTGTCCTTCTTACAGATCTAGAAATGGAAACTCTCAAACTCACGTCATTTGTCATAACTGGATGAAAATCCATGGCTTAGTGTAATTAGCACACATTCTATTAATGGCTCATCATCTTTAGATTTGCAGAATCATCCTCACCATTCTCTTCGTCTTCATCAATAATAAGTGCACAAAGCTATCTTACTTCTTGAATAGAAGCCAATGGATATATTAGATTTTCAGCCAAAATTGCACATTATTTTTTGTTAATGAAATGGTTTGAAACATTCTGCAAAAACATTACTCTAAAGCATATCTCAAATGTTTTACCCTTGAAAGTAAGAAAAGCAATACTTGCAGATGTCCAGTTTTGTCCTGCACTGTTTTTATTATAATGCTACTTGTGCATATACAGCTACCTGTGAACTCATTCACCTACAGCTTTTATCAACCATACAACCAAAGCAAATTTAAATGTCAATGTTAAATAAACCCATAAAACCAATGCAACTGTAATCAAAAGCATCACTTTATTGCCACACAAGCTGTAATTAAATGTAGTCACAAATATATACATCTTTACTTAGGACATTCATTTTAATAATCCTAATACTAATTAATACATAAATATTATTAAACAAAGATATCATATCACATATTTATTTCTATGCACTGCTATGAGCTACTGCAAATTAATACTTAAAAGTAGGACTCGTGATATATCTCCTAACCAAGTAAATGCCAACTCCTGTGGTATGTCATCTGCCTGGTATAGCTATACTGCAATATGACATGTAATGACTCATTTCTTCCACTAGTTTTCTCTATATGAACCACTGCAAAACTTTCTTTTGAGCAGAATGTCATGATATCATTTGGCCTCTACTTGGCATGAGGTCATCCTTTATCAGTAAGTTCATCTAAGTTCTTTCCCTATTAGTGTAGGCAGTTAAAGTAGTACATTAATTCACTGCAGTAGAATTTCCTGATGTCAAACAATAACTTCAATTTATTAATAAGTTAAGAAACTGAAGCCTTATTCTGTTAAGATATCTTCAAAAGTGAAATTTTTACTGCAGAGCCAAGTTTTGTCTTTATAGCTGACAAAAGACTGTGAGGACAACAACAGTGAATGCAAGAACAGCCGCAATGTTTAGTGCCATGAGTGCATATAGAGGTGCCAAAGGAGCCACTCGGTACTCTGGGTGTTCACTGGTGCCATCACACATGTAAACATGGTCATAAATACGTGTGCAATACCAAGATAAGATGACCATCCAAACAAGTCTGAAACTGCTTATATTATTCTCATAACAACCTTGAAGTGGGAACTAGTGTCATCCCCATTTTACAGATGCAGAAATGAGAAGATAAATGACTGCCCTAAGATCACAGAGCCAGTATTCAAGCCCTCATTGTCTGGCTAGTATCAGTGTCCTTAATCATTGAGAGTGGACAGTTGGAAGTAATGTCAACGCAACTACACTCATAAGTCTTAGAAATGCACATGTTTTATTTTCCTACATTTCCTTTTTTAATAAAATATAAAAGAAATTTTAAGAATTATTTTCAGTGCCTACTTCATTGTAGACACAAGTAATACATATATTAAAATTTTTTATTAAAATATTGGTTTGAAAGAATAAGATTCATCTTAATGAAGTAGATATATTTATTATTTGAAGAATCAGGTATTATAAAACTCACCAGATAAATATATATATAGTGAGAGAGAGAGAGAGTATATGTGTGTGTATGTGTGTGTATTCTAAAACTAAGTGTCTCATTTCAAAGGGCAAACAAAAACTGAACAGAGGCTCTGAGGTTTCTTATATATATTGTAAATTAGAAAAATTTCCTTTTGAATATACAACCAAGTCTTTTTCAGAACTACTTTTTAAATTCATTCATTCATTGATTTATTCACTTGTTCATTAATTCAACATCAATTTGTTTTTCTGATATAATAGCAATACATATTCATTACAGATATTTGGAAAACCCATTAAAGTATAAAGAAGGAAATGAAAATGCCCTTTCTCTCTCTCTACCCAAAGCTAATGACTGTTGAATATTTTGGTGCATTTCTTTTTAAAAGTATCACAGATGTGGTTGGGCCCCTCAGGCAGCCTGGCTTCTTGCTCCTAAGCAGGTGTCAGCATTTGGTCACCTCCCCTCAAAGCAAATCTACCTTTACATTGTATTAGAGAAAAATGTAATTTTTGCTGAAGTTTTCAGGAGGACGCAAAGGAGGAGGATACAATACATATTTCCCAGAAACACTTCAAAAATCTCCATTTGACATCTTGGTTCTTAGCATGCACCTCATTCCTGCTAAACGCTGGATGCCTCAACTCCTTGCCTATCATGGTCCTGCGACACAGAGCTGGTTTTGCGTTCAGATCCAGCCTCTTCTCTCTGCGTCCTCACACTGCTCTGCGCCCTCATGAGCTCTCCGCTCAGTAAATAAAGGGCCCATCTCAGCATCCTCTAGTTTATAAGCCAGCAGGGCTTGCAAGAAACATGTTTTTTTCCCTTATAATACATCTTTTTCTGTGTCATTCAGATATGTAAGTATGTACATATTATATTTGCCTTTTATTAATATTGCACCTGCTAGTCTTAGAAGTACTTTTCTCCCACATAATATATTTTTTCCCTTACAACGAAATGTTCAAAACATAGTTTTTTCCTGTTGTACAGTATTTTATTATAGGATATATTATAAGGTATTTGACTAGTACCTATTGGATGTTTTGATTGTTAGCATTTCTTGCTATCAGTATATAACACTGTAACAGACTTCCTATATATCTTAATTATCTTCTTTGTGAACATCTCTAATTATTTCTCATAAATTTCTAAACCTGGGATTTCAGGGTCAAATTGAACGAGCTTTTGGAAATGTGGTATAAATTGCTCTCCAGAAAAGCGTCGGCATGACACATTTATTGAGCACGCATTGGGTACCAGGATCTACGCCGACTGCTGAGGATTCAAAAATATTTAAGATGTATTTTATGTCATTAAAGAGCTTACAGTTAGATAACTGCTTTAATTAAATGATAGGCCCTTACTACTTTCTCTAAAAAGCCTGTTTGAACTTCAACTCATTGATACAGGTGAGAAGCTGCTAGCTCTGACTGTAAATTGATTTTTTAAGTATATGTATCACAAAAAAACCCTTTCTAATTCTTAAAGCCAACTAAAAACTTCCATATACAATATTTGTCAGCATATAAAACTGTGGGTATATAAAACAGTTTTCGTTTTTGCCAAAAAAAATTATGTGGTCAAGAAAAAGATAATTGCTTCATATTTATGGTTTGAAAGTTATTTTAATTTGGTCTTGAAGAATGAACCACTGTTTTATTCATATACATGTTATATCTCAAAACTACCATTTTAAAACTTGATTACAAATGGACATCTGCTAAACACATGACTTTGAAGTCTCAGCAGAAATGTACTTAGCACTTCCTTTCTCCTTAAGTCTGGTCACAGTAAACGTTGACAGGCCATCTTCTGGATTACCAGAATGTAAGGGCTACAAGGAAGGGTGGACAGAAATGCATTCTGGGAAAGTAGTTCTAAAATCTGATTTCTCAGATTAGTAAAATAGTAACATAAAATAACTTTAAGCCAAACAATGCTCTCACCGACATTTTTATGCAGAATCACATATTGTATGTTGCTGTCTCTGTGTGTCCTGCAAATGCAGAAGGACAGCAGTCTCTTTTACATCTCACGTGTCACCTGAGAAAACATTATAGTCTGAATTTGGCAGTTAAAGTAGACTATTTTGTGCAATTAAGGCTGCTAAATAATCCAAATGACAACAGACTCCTTAAAAGATCTTAGCATTGTTGAGTGGTGGTATGATACAGAACTCGACAAGGCTCGGAAAGGAGATGGATGGTGGCAGAGGCGGGTCGGGCAGCAGCCCAGCTTTAGACAGCCCTCCCCTTCCTTTTTCCCATTTTAGATGATAAATAGTCCTCATTTCTCTAAGTGTGACAGCATTTTTCTCAGGCCTAAATTGGAGATAGCTATATTAAGAGTATCTAAAACACATAGTAGTAAGAGTAAGGATAAACACAGATTTAATTTTAACAGCTCCATCACAGTGTTATACACAGTACCTTGCACTTTAGAAGGGCTTACTATACTCAAAAAGAAAGAAAGAAATATGTGGATGTTGCATGTACTGTGGTTTATACTGAATTATTATCCTTTGCTTTCTGGAAATGAACTGCATTTTGGCCTTATGTTTTTATATTTCTTCACAGAGTTCAAATGCCAGTTGAAGGCATTCAGGAGTTTAAAGTAACTGATTTAACAACGTTAGACAAAGAGAACAAGTCTGAAAGTTTGTCTCAGTGTCTGACTCAACCTAACAGAGTTTCTCTGAGGCCTGTCTCCTGAGCCAGCAAAATGGCCTCTAAGCCTGAATGAACAAAGTATATTTTCCTCTAGTGCAAAACTTCACTATTTCATCTTTTCAAACTCTTTTACTGCACTCAGAGAGGAATTATATCGACAAGGGTAGAATTTATCTCCTAGAGGAGAATGCTATGCTTCTGTTAAGTGCTAATATAACATTTATGTGTTGGTACCTTAATAACAGCCCCAGCTTACCTAATGAAAGTTGAGAGCAAACAGTACTCTCTGAGATTATATTATGACTGAAGTGACTGCAATTTGAGGCAAATTATCCCTATTTTTGTTCCCATATCAAAAACAGAGATGCTAAAGCAACTGCTACATGTTTGGTATGGAATTAGGTTCCACTCTCATTAATCTACAAGGAAGAGCATTTTTCATGTAAACAGCTCACGAGGGTCAGAGAGAAGAGCTGTTTCTGTGAAAAATGCTTGTCAATAACTTTGTGAGTGAATTTTGAAATAAAGTGCCTGTAACCTGTCATTATTTCTTCCTCTCAAAGTCGAGAGTGAGTGGATGAAAATTGAGCATGTGAATTGAAAGCAGGTTGAGTGTTATGGCCTTATCGACTTCAGGTAAAATGACTGTTTTAACTTGTTATTATTTTTCCATTCAGAGGTCAGGCAATGTACAGTATTACCAGCATAGACTGCAGTGTAAGCAAATTGGTATACAAAAAGGCTATTACCTACACTCACAAAGCAGAGGAAAGAATAAGTCACTCATATCAAGTGGACTCGTGATCTCTACAAAAACAAAACAACCAACAATGCTTTGAAAAAGAATAGCATAGGTATATCAGTATAAAGCACCTAGGAGGAAGAAAATATGAACCTGTTTAAATAAAGGTGCATATGTTTAGAAGGCAGATAAATATACCTTATAGCAACCGTTTCTTAAAATCACATACTAATCTTACTTGTTTTGCAAAGGCATTATGGGACCCGAATACTGAATGTTAGACACACAACTCTACATACCATCTTAAAATTTTTTCCTGCCTGATTGTCTTAAAAGTAATTAGCTACTGGTTTTTTAAGTCCATCTGATGTATTCTTACCAAAAGCAAAATATAGCTGTGATCTTCCTTTCCCCTACAAGAAAAAGTAAATCAGTGAGTCTTCAAAACATCAAAAAACCTTTCCTTATCATCTAGATTTTTATTTCTAATTCTGAGGAACAGCTTAAGAATTTAGTGTTTTAGGTTCGGGAGAAAAACATATTTTCTCCGTAATCACAGGCCTATGACAAGTATATATTTAATACTATTGTTCAAACACTTTTATTTTTCCATTTCAGAAAACCATCTAGTGTTTCTGTCTTTGATATTATAGGTTCTGCTAGTCAGAAAAATAAGTGGAATGGCCTAGAATTTTAAAGAGATTATAGAAGGACTCAATGACTTGAAAGGAAGTTTAGAGGGAGAAAAAGTTATATATAATTCTGAAGACAAGTTCATGTCTATTCTTCAAATTACCATGTAATGTAAAAGGTTTGCATTCTTTTACTTCAAAACCGGTTTTCAATAATTATAGCAACCTAAGGTAAAAGAAATGTATTAGCATTTCTTTGCTTCACATTTGCCATTTTCTTTATTTCTTTAAACAAATATTTACTGATTGGACACTGTGCCTATCATGATATAAAAACTTCAGGCTTCACCTAGTGAGAAAGAGAGTCAGCAAATAGTGGGATAAGCTGCCTTGGTAACTCTAGAGGAATGCAAGCTCCAGGAAGGCAAGAATCTTTATCTGTTTCTGTTCAGTAACATATCCTAACCGCCTACACCACGACCTGGCATATAGGCACCTGACAGGTATTTGATGAATGCTGAGTGGATGTGATTGGCATGCACAGCACATTTAAGAGAATTTTGGAGAGTGAGGGAAGACTTCCCCAGTGAAAGATAGGTCTAACCTCCAGGAATGTCGTCATGACTAAGCCAGGCAGAGCTGCAGCAGGGCCTTCTGCATCAGGGAAACATAATTTCAAAACTGAAATTAGAGCAGAGGTTGGATGAACTGGTATTAGTTCTACAAAGTTCTAGCAATGAGTGAGAGTGGGGCACGCAGACTTGGTTGAAGTAAATAGAGGCCAAATCCTGAAAGGCTTTGTAAGCCATTCTAAGGAATTTGAATGTTAGATCAAAAGCTACTGAATGATATTAAGCATGCAGGGGCTTTTTTTAAAAAGGCAGATATAAGAAAAAGATCATTCTGGCTGAAGTGTGGCAAATGGATTGAAGAAGATTGGAACTGGGGAGACCAGTTAGGAGGCTTCACAGAAATCTAAGCAACATAAATGACAGTGTCCTAAATTAAGGCAAAAGTAAATGGAAAGAAAGAAATAGGCATATTTAAGTAAGATTAAAGTATTCGAAATAACAAGACTTGGTGGCTGTTTGGAATGAGTTAAGGGGAAGTTGCTAAGGAATACAAAAGAGATAGGGACAATGCTCAGCTCTCCAGTTTTGGAGAGAACTGAGTGGAGAGATGACATTTCCCAGGATGAGGAAGATACCATTTGGTAGGGAAAGTAGTGAGTTTATTTTTGGATATGCTGAACTGTTTAAAGCATCACGTTGTTACAGCCTGAGTTTCAGAGCTGATCCCCTCCTTCCTGTAGTCCTAGGCTAGATCTGCACAAATCTATCACAAATGGATGAAACAAATCTGAGTACCTATCAGAGTGGTTACAAGCATAGTTTTTCTTACATACAGAACAAATTGCATTTTTCAATATAAAAATATTCTTTCCTCATCACAGTCTTCAGGAAAGGCAAAAGTGTACAAAAAGTAAACTGCTTCTAAGAATTAAGTTATTATAATAATCCTGAACTGTAACTAGTCAATGAAAAGCATGACATCACAAAATAAGTCACCACAAATGATATTACCCTTAAGGAGTTAATTGTAAGTGCACAGGTAAATAAACTTTGACAGTTTTGCATTTACTGTTACATGACATGCAGGGACGAAAGTAATAAGTTGAATCGAATGTATATGCTTGCCTAAGTTTTTATCTTTTCTCTCTCTTGATTCTAGCAAACATGTAAAAATGAAGATGCGAATATATACAATAGGACTTATAGTTTATATTGGTAATTCTAGGCAATAGAGTAATTAGTTAAAAGCTAGGAAACTGAAATATTTTATATATCACCCATATTTCAACCTATTTCAGCTTATTACATAAGTATTTAATTTGCTAAGCATTTACTTGTATGCATATGTACACCTAATAAGGTTTCCGAAATACTAGCAGGTCCATTCTGACATTAACATTCTGATTGTTTCCTTGTATTTCTAGGAAGAACACAGTGTCACGACAACGGCAGGGATGCAGGTATCACCCTGGTGTTAGTGGTAGTCCCTCATCGCCCCAGTTGAGTGGCCCGTCCTTGCAGTGGCAGACAAACCATTTAGAAGGAAGCATTTTGTTCTGAAGAAGATGCCTGAGGGTTTTCAAACTGAATGTGAAGCTGCGGTATCCAGTTCTGCCTCCGGAACATCTCTATTTCTTTAAAGTGGACACTACCTTCCACTTCCTCTCGTGATTTGAACAGGACTCTAGGAGACCTGATGACTGTGTTTCCACAAGCAAGGAGAAGACTCTCTGAAGACAGCCAAGCCACCCCATTGTGTTGTAGACTATTCTGTAAAGAAGACAGCATTAATGCCAAAGTACCCCAAGCAGGTAAGGGAACTATTAAAAGGGTGGAAAGAAACTACAGCCTGTGGAGTCACACCATATGTGCTTGTCAGAGAGAGAGAAAGACAGGAAAAACCCAAGGAGTGTGGGGGACTTTTGCCCCCAGCCCAGCCCAGGGTCAGAGTATGATATGGGAGACGTGAATCTGGTTTTCTCTGTTGGTCTCAGCTCTCTTAAGCCTTTTTCATGAACCTCTCACTATTCTATGATTGATGCCAATGTTTAAAGAAATTTATTTTTCCTAAAATATAATGCTCTTTATTATATTCCAAGCCATGTTGTAAACATTATATATTTATACATACACATTAGTGAATAGGTTTGTGTACCCAGAACCATGAATACTGTACTTTAGAGAAGACTTACAGGATTAAGGCCAACCCAGTATAACTGACTCCATGAAACACACACGTAAATGAGAAACAAAATCTCATCCCCAAAACAGTTCTGACTCAAAGAGGAGCTCCACCAGTCATGTTCCAAAAGCATTTTACTAAAAGGGTGTTGATTCATCCTTCTAAGAGACAGAAACACACCCAAGTGCTCTTGGCGTATTCATTGTGTAGTTGGCTATCAAAGCAAGAGGTCTAAACCAAAAGGTGTATTTCATTCTCATGAATCAAGTCTTGTTCAAGTGTCAGAACTTTGAGCCTACCAACTGGTTTGTTTCCACTTTGACTAGCAAAGAGATGGTCTCTCCCTGGACTGATGAAAGTTTTGGTTTTCACTGGACCAGCTTCAGGTAAATAGGACTGACTAAATTTGATTTATAACAATCAATCCCAATCTGATGTACTTTTCCTTTCTTGTACTAGCCTAAATTGTGTGCAAAGCCCCTCAGTGTGTTTTTAAATGCAGTTGTACCTCAGGCTTTGCTATAGATACACTTGAATTCAATATTTGCAAATTGAATTGTGCTTTGAACATTTTATAGAAATTAGCTTTTAAAATGCATCATTTCCTAAATCAGATATTTCTAAAGTGAATACTTGCCCATTTATTATTATTTTGTTTAAATACAGATTTTAATACATTGAATCTGTCTAAACCAAAAAATTTTTTGTAGCTAACTTCTTTTCAGGTCTCTTGGTGATTGTTTCTTTGCAGACTAAACAGAATAATAGCAAGTATGTCACACCAACCCTGTGGTATCTTTATATTATGGGGAAGAGAGCAAGTCACAGATGGTTCTGGTCACCACCCCAAGATCGGTCACCAGGCTCTTTAATGGACAGTTAAGTATGGAATCCTCATTATCTGACTTGTGGTTCCGTGTCCTTTTCACTGCTCCACTGTCTGCTGCAAGAGAAAGGGAAAATAGGTGTATGGAAAATAGAGAAGTGGCTACTTCCACATATCATTAGAAAGCCTATCAGTGGCTTTGAAATTGGCTCATAAAGGGAAAAACAGAGACTATACTAATAAACTTGGTGCCTAATGAGCATAACTAAATCTTTTTGCAGCCTTGGGATTTTCTGTAGTGTAATCCTTTGTGAAATAAAATGCACTATAATGGCCATCATGTACCTCCCTGTGACAACTTTAGTTTGGAGAAATACTTACTACATATATCTCCATAACAATAATTCTGAACATATCTCTTGGTACCTGTGTGCTAGAATTAAAGGGCAGAGCGTATATATTCACATTTTGATGAAAATCAAGTATTAATTTAACTGTATTAATTTAATAATGGAAATGATGTTCTAAGATCCCAATCTCCTATTTTTTTCCCCCATTTAACCTGAAACAATAGAAGGAAATTCAACTTCACATTCTTTAATATATTCAAAACACAAAATAAAGAAAGCAAGGAAAATGTAGCAAAGAACCAGCGCCTCTCATTCAGAAAGGAAGGAATGAGCACAGAGCCTGACAGAATCTGGCTGTTGTTCTATCAGTACTGGTTTGAAAGAACAAAAATCAACCTGGTAAAATGTATTTACATTTTCCAGGGTGCTGACTCGATTGCTGACATTCCACAATCTCAAAATATCCTTTGAATAAATTATACTCATTTTGTTTGAAAGACAAATTTAACATATATTTAAATAGTGGAGTTTTGAGAGAGAGAGGAACTGTGCTGAGCTGTGCATTATACTAATGGCATTGGGTGCAGAATGAGTCATCATGGGTTTTATTTATTCATTCATCCTTAGATCCTTTTACAAGTCTCCAAGGCCCTAATGACCATCGTCATTATCAGCAGTAAAAACTGCTTTCTGGTGAAAAGGCAATAGGCATTAAATTTAGAGGCAGCATTAAATTATCAGTAAAGAGGACTTGAAATAGTACTACGCACATATTCCTGGACACAATATACTGAAAGTTCATACAGCACCAGTCAGGCAATCTTCTTTATAAAGTTTGTGATTAAGATGTTCTCTTCTTTCCAAAGCAGTATCATTTAGCTCAAGAGAAATAAAATGCACTATAAAGTATAGGCCAGTTCCTATGCTCCAGTGTTAAACACTGGATGTCAAAGACATTAGTCATCAGAAGGTTCTAATTACAAATAAAATGTTTAAGAATTATCAATATCAAAACTTTATTTCAAGCATCTTCCCTACTTACTACAGCCCCTTTCATGTAATATAACACTGTCCAGTGACTAAATCAGGGTGAAAAAAATCAATGAGAAATATTTTGAACTAAATCTTATGAAATTCTTCCCATCTCAGTGGTATTTTATATATTCCACTGTGATTCAGCAAACATAACAGTAGGCTTTACTCTTCTGTATAATCTCCAGCAATAGAATTAGAACTAGATTTTCAGGGCCAAATTTCACTCATGGGGATGAATTGAATGTGGCCTCTGAGAGAATGGGGAAGTTCGTACCCTGGGTTCAATCCAAAGGGCCGTTACACTTGGCAGTTCCCATCTTCTTCCCTCACCTACCATTTCATCATAATTTGAGCAGGTGATAGAGTTCAGAAAGTTATCAGGAAGAGAGCAGACCAGGGAAGATGCCTTCATTTCCTTGTGGAAACACTGTAGGTTAGTGCAAAGTGTTCTGAATTTGGAGCAAGGCTGTTAGGGAACATTCTCTGCTCTAAATGATCCATTCCCTTAAACTCTTAAGTTTGGGGTGTTGACAGATTTCTGGTTTTGAAGCAGAGTGTTTCGGTATTTGAACTTTCTGCTTTGTAAAAACAAACAACAATAGACATAAAATCGCACCATACAGTGTACCTTCTAATACAGGCTGTTGTTGACAAATGTTCCATCTCCATGAATGTGGTTCTCTGTTAATATGGTCAAGCATCTTTTAAACAAGAGTAACAGATATCTTTTTGAAAACAACTGGCAATTTCTTAAAAGCCTCAATGTTTCTTTTCTTTAAAATGGAAATACTAACTAGCTTTGTTCACATATAAGGTACTAGTGGTGATCAGTCAAGACACTGTATGTGAAAGTGTTTTTGCTCGTTGTTAAGTTTTGTACATACTGGTTGCAGCTATTCTAAGATTCCTAGCTGTTTTAAAGGGTATCATTGGGGTTTCTATCACCTTCTTTAATATGTAGGCTTTTGTTTGCTCCAAAGTTTAAAAGCATAGTTTAAAGATATGTCTACCTTTATTGCGGATCTTTATAGATTTCCCTAATCCTGGCATATACCAAAACAGAGGTCCTCAAAGGGAATTCACTTCCATGGACACCCTTACCTCTTCTGGCTCCTTAGTAGTTCTAAAAAATGGGAAATATTTCTTCCTTAATCAGAATCTTTCCACAGATTGCCTTTTGAAAAATGCTTATCTCCCTAAACTCTTCATTCCCACTACTTGGGAATGATAGAATTTTCCCCTGCAGCGAGCCTTGCTTCCTTATCAGATTAGATTGGCCAGTTCCTGGCCCCAGGTTGCAGACTTATGATGGATACTCCTTTGGGAAAAGAATTCTACATTTTGACTTTCTTCAGTTACTTTTGTTGTGATCATTAGCATCGAAATCCAAGCATTTCTTTTCTTTTTTAAAAAGAAATTTGAATGAAGAATAGGTAAGGTTTCTTCCTGCATTCTTCCTTGTTACACTGCAGCGTCGTCATCTTTTTTTTGGGTGTGTTTGCTTTGGTTAGAGTGGCTTTTTGTTGCCAAAACCTGAGAATAAACCATTATTATCTTATATGGTCTATAAAATATTAATGGAGGCCTGAGTGAGATGTTTTAAGCTGTGATGAATGGTTTTGGGCTGGAACTATCATCCTTAATTATGGGTTTCAAAAGTGATATAATGCTGCCTATCATTATCAATTTTAGCATATATATGTTAAGAAATCCAGTATATAGAAGTTCTTTTAATGATGAATTGACAGAAATTTGACTGTTCCTGTCACTATTAGACCCAGGATTATTTGAGGTGAGATGTAAAATAGTTGAATTTTGTAGATATATAGAATCATACTGATTCTGGGAGTTTCTAGAATATTCAAGGGCTTCTAAATTTCTGAAGTGAAGTTGCAGTTCCAAAATCTAGGTTGTTCAGAGTTATAGATTAAGATTAGCTGGCTAAGTCGACTTGGGTCTTCTAGCTACTGATTACAATGACTTAATTAAACATGTTTAAGCTAATTAAAGGTTTAAGCAGTGCCTGCTGTTAAAATAACTTCTAGGCTGAGCACTTGCTCTATTTCACCATAGGGGGAGCCAAAGATTCTAATCCCCAAAACAGATTGAACGCTGGAAAATTCAATTTCTTACAGCATCTACAAGGATATTTATATTGAATTGAAATTAATTATGTAGAATAATTTGACTTTCAATACCTGCAGTTCTGAAACTTGGATCCATAAAAATCAGAAAGCCTTTTTTATTACTGATGTCCTTGAAGGACTCCCCGCCAATCCCCCCATCTTTGACAAATTTTTGTACGTTTTTGGAAAAATTCTCCTCTTCAAAATTAATTTTAGTTTCCTATAAGTAAATCAAAGAGTGTTTTCTGCCAGAGTGAACCTTGTAATAAGGTAAAGTACTGTTTCAACTATACAAAACTAAGAATTCAATTTTACAAATATTTATTGGAGCATGAAGATTAAGAAGACAAAATCCCTTCCCACTTGCAATATAAGTCTTAAAATAAAAAGGAGATATGTAATGAAAGTTTTAGACTGAGGGCTCAAGTCAGTTTGTGTGACTACTGTATTTGGCTGATCCAAATAATCCTAAATATTAATCTGGAAAAAGTCCAATGAAACATTCTTTATCACCCACTCTTACCTACGGTTGGGATAGACTCCATTTAGGAGAAAATGCTATATATGTAAGCTCACCAAACAGTTCAGTTTGTGGGGTGAGGGGTAGATGTATTACATTATAAACTAGGGGGGTTGGGCTCTTTTCTATAAGATTCATTGTTAAGGCTATTTAAATAACAAATGCTTGTAGTGACATTAGCATAGCATCAATTTTGCCAAAATTCAGTTTAATTCAATTTTCCAAAGGTGACAGTCCATAAGACCAAAGTCCAGGATGGTGATGGTTATCGAGTGAGCATTTTATAATAAGAGGCCACTTTCAAAAGTTGACGTATTTGGTTGGTGTTATTAGTGGTTAAACTACACTGTACCTGATTATCTCAGCCAAGGCCAAAAGATGGATACAAGGCACAGGGTTAAAATATGGCATGTGACCCTTCTAAAATTTGGCTTTTCTCCCCACCCACAAAAATACTACATTATGATTGAAAACAGAATATAGGCAATGAACCATTTTTATACCAAACTGTTAATTTAAGATGAATACATTTTAAAAAACCAAAAAACTGGGAAACAGTTGCTGACTGCATAGAGGAAATTTCACTGCTGATTCTTACAGTTTTTTGTTAAGGAAGCAATGATTTTGCCAAGTTTCATAGTTTGGGCATCAGAACTCTGCTGCTGTTCCAAAAAATAAAAATAAATAATAACTAGTTAAATTAGTGTTGGGGGAAATGGATTAGATTGTAATGTATGCAAGCAATTAAGCAACACTGACTTGATTCACTGTGATGTCTAAAATGGCATTTTAAAAAATGAAAGTAGCTAAATTTGGCCCTGATAAAATATATAGCAGCAATGGGTTAGGAATTTTGCAGTTTTGCCCAAAGAGTCCAATCAAACAACCCATATATTAGGTGGCTGTTAACATGCTGGCAGCTGAATTTTTTACATCAGTTTCCAAGGTTGCACAGTAATTACATCTACTGTGAGTCATTTTTGCAGCATATTTTATAAAACTTTTACAGGTTTGCTGGGAAGGGATTATTCAAAGTCACCTTTTATAGATCCTGCCATGAATATTAGACAGCTCTTTGAAAATGTTAGTGTTTACCACTTAAACTGCTTCTGGTTTAAGCACAGTTGGCATTTGAGGGCTTGTGATAGTATATGAGTGGGGCTTCCTTTTCCGGGTAGACCTTCTGTTCTCCAGTGTCGCTAGTTTATGTTCCCACTGAGCTGCTGCCAGACCAAAATAAATCCAGTTGCCTTTTGCTGCTCAAGGCCAGCCTAGCAACTATGGAAAAAAATTAGTTGTTCTGAGCATTTGTCCTAGGATGTCATTGGAGGGTGGTGATGTGCTGTTTCATGACCAGTGCCGTCCACAAGAGTTCGCTCATTTGAACAGCTGACTAATTTAGATTTAATATTTTCGTGCTTGCTCTTTATTCGTACTCCCAATTATATCCAGTCAGTGCCCAGAGATGTATTTAAAAATGTGATTGAATAAATTACTTAGCATAACTTTTAGAGCCACTGCTTATTATATCAAATGTGCTTTAGTTTTTTTCTAGTTGCATGAGTACATTTTTACACCTGAGTGAAAAGTGCTGGTTGTTTCTTCAAATTAATATTTTAAACATATCTTACTATTTTGGGGATAGTATTATCTTTATTCTAGAATATTAAGGCCAGGTAAGAAATGTGATAAGATGTTATATTTTGGGAAGTTGCATGCTCTTGCTACGAGGCTATAACAGTATTGGAATTCAGGATGAAAAGAGATAAATGTCAGTAAAGATGGTGCTTTATGGAAAACTGAGCACCAAGAGGGATGGGAGCAAACTGACCTTCCCTGCTGGAGTTATTAGCAGCCTCAACACCATCCTCAGTAAAGCCCAAATGAGATGTGGGGGCAAGAAGATCATGGTCGTCACAGCAGAACCAACCTCTCTGTGCTGCCCACTCAGTGATCCAGAAAGCTCACGTGATTTTGTTTTCTCCACTTACTTTACTTTCTCACCATTGATGTAAGCATGATTGTAAGCTCTGCTGTTACCTCCACCTTCACCTGCTTGGTTTACAAAGAACTGTCCCTGGCTATTGTGCCATTTGTTTGTTTGTTTTTTCCTTCTCATCATTCAAAGGAGAACACCTTTTTGAAACAGATTTCAGACCTTACAATTCATAAACAGCAATGGCTATATCTTTGGAAAAACATTTGAAAATCTTATTCATTTATTCAACACATATCTATTGAGTATGTGCTCCTGAGTGGGGGACTCTTCTAGGTATTTGGGATTCAGTAGTTAACAAGACAAAGATGTTGGAGCTTATATTCTGGTATAAGAAAAAGTTGATAAATCAATTATTATAAGTGCAGTGGAGATAAATAAAGCAGGGCAAGGGAGAGAGAAAGACAGGGTAATGGCTATTTTATACATCGATCAAGAGAAGTCTTTGTGAAGAGGTGCCATTTGAACAGAGACCTAGAGGAAGTGAGGGCATGAGCCCTGCAAAACTTGGGAAGAAGAGTGTTTCAGAAGGAAGAAAGAACTCTTGCACAGAGGCAAGAGCTCTCGAAGCAAGAACAAAATTGGCTTACATTGAAGTTGGCAAATATAGCTAGAGCAAAGCAAATAAAAAATTGGAAGGAAACAAGGATGGAGATACAGAGACTGAATTATGGAGGACCTTCAAGGTCACACTTAGGCAGCTGGGATTTTATTCTGAATGACCTAGGGGGATACCACAAAAGCTTTTGGGCAAAGGAGGTAGCTTCATAAAAGGTATCTCTGGCTGCTTTGGGGAGAAAGTTGAGTTCAGGTTGGGGATAAGAATATGGAAGAGAAGCAGGAAGACCCATTAGAAAACTTTGCAAAAGTTTATGCTAGAAATGTAAGTGTTTTGGGCAGTGTTGCTAATAATTGAGGTGGTGAGAAAAGGTCAAGATTCAGGATATATTTTGAAGCGAGAACTGTTAGGATTTGTTAATGAATTTGAATAGGGAATGTGGGGGGAAAAAGAGTCAAGTATGCTTTCTGGCTTTCTGGCCTAAGCAAGTGGATACCTACTAGTGCCACTTATTACAGTGGGGTAGCCCAGGGACATGCAGATTAGAAGGCAAAGGGAAGTGTATTCATCAGCATGGGCTGCCTTAAAAAAATACTGTAGACTGAGCTTAAACAATAGAAATTTATTTCTCACACTTCTAGAGGCTGGAAAGTCTAAGATCAAAACGCCAGCTGATTCCGTTTCTGGGGAGGATCCTCTTCCGGGCAAGTAGATGGCCACCTTCTCTCTATGTCCTCACAAGGCGAAGGGAGAAACAAGCTCTCTCATGTCTCTTTTTACAAGGGCGCTAATCCCAACAGACCAGAGCCCCACACTCATTACTTCATCTAACCGAATTACCTCCAATAAGCCCATTTCCAAACACCTACACAGTGGGGTTTAGGACTTTGATGTATTAACTTGGTAGAGGAGGGGAACATAAACATTCAGTTCCTAACAGGGAGGTATAGTTTGGTGCATTTTTCTATTTTATTTCCTGTAGGTGTAGGCATAGTTATCAACCATTCAAGTGAAGATGAGCAGACAGACATAAGAGTATGGAGCTCAGGGAGAGTTCCAGGGTGGAGATATACATTCAGAAGGTATCAGCATTTAGATTTTAAACCGCAAAAGAGATGAAACCACCTAGGGAGTTGAAGACAAATAGAAAATTTTAAGGATTGGGACTACTTTTAGAAAGAATTGTAAAATTCAGTAAAGGAAGCTAAGGAGAGGTCTCCAAGGTAACAATAATGCTAGCAGAGCACAGTGTCTCAGAAACCACAGAAAGAAGAATGTGTTTAAAGAAAAAGAAACAGCTTAACTGTCTGTGTCAAGTTCTGTTGATTAGACAAGTAAGATGAAAACTAAGACCGGACCATTGGATTTAGCCAGAAGGAGAACGCTGGGAATCCTGACAAGAATGGTTTCTGTGGAGCAATGGAGAAAACACCCTCAATGAGTGGGCTGGAGAGAAAAGGAAGAGGGGATATGGAAAGTATAGACAAGAAGCATTTTGAAGGTTTTACTGCAAGGAAGAAACAAGGAATGGGACCATAGAGGGAATGTGGGTGTCTAGAAAGAATTATTAATGGGAGATGTTACAGTCTGAACTTATGCTGACTGGGAGTGATTCAGTAGAAAAGTAGAAACTTAAGATACAAGAATACGCGTAAAGGTGAAGTCCTGGAATGGTCAGAGGGAATGGGATTCCTGTGCAGGCAGAGGCGTCAGCCTCCATAGGAATGTGGTCCCCAGTGTAAAGGGAGAGAAGGCAGGGCACGTGGAGGCAGACTTGGTAGTGGGAAGATGAAGTCATTCCCTTCTGAATTCTCAATTTTGAAATGAAATAAGAGGCAAGATCATTAGCTTAGAGTGAAGAGGAAAGAGAAGTATTAGAAGTTGGAAGAAAAAGAATGCAGGTGGATTTGAAAGTGTTAGCTCAGAAAATAGAAGAATGAGTTGACTAGGTGAGTGTAGTAGGCTGACTGAAAGCCCAGGTAAGGCAGGGATAACCCTAACACGAGACCAGTGGGCACTTAAAATGGAGTCAGCTTGCGTTTTTTCCTACCCACTTTTACTGTTTAGTGCAAGTAGAGAGTAGGTGGATAGGTTTTAAGAGGACTCAGGTTTTTCTGCGTGAGTAAGACAGAAGTAGAGAGAAAGGAATTTTTAAAAATCATTTCCCACCATCTTTCACTAAAACCTATTTCCTTAACGGAAACCCTTTGTATATGCTGGTATGTGGGCGCTCAATTTTTTTCTTAGTCTTGCTATAACTAAAAAACTCAAAAGCTTGAAAAATAGCTTTCTGAACATAAGTACTATAATTTCTTCTATCTCTCACTTATTTAATTCAAGTTGAGGACTCTATTTTTTAAATTCTTTTTACCAGTTTTTCTTACATAATATATAACAGCATAAGTTGTAGAGAAATAATTACGGATATTATTAACATTGGTACTTTTGAGTTTCAAAACAACTTGTTATAAGAATGTTCAGAAAAATAAGCTATTCATACAAAGAAGCTTATTTTAAATGTCTAGATTATATGTAGTGAATGCATATAGCTCCATAATTTCATGAAAGCCATAACTGAATTTAGTTTTAGTTTTATTGAGAGGAGTTTTGAAGGCAGCAATTCATATACTGATCGAGCAAATTAAACCAAAGGAATTCCTATATTGCCCAATTGAGGTATAAAAAGCAGAGATCTAAGTCCATGTGAAATGAAGCTTTTGGTCTCACCATTTTTTCCCCCCCTCATTTCTGCCTTTCCATCCTCTAGAGAGAGGGAGCAGGATGAAACCGGGAGCATACAAATAAAGAACCCGGCACTATAAAAATATAAGACAGGAAGGTGTCCCAATTGGAGCCTAGGCAATATAAGATAGCCTCTTCCCTTCCTGCCTGGCCGGAATTTGGTGATATTTAAGAATTACCTGGGGATCCTAAGACTTTAAGTGAAAATATTTTTTAATAGCAAAAGCAAACAGATTATAAATCTAGAAGACTTGGTAGAGTTTGTTTGCTGGATAGATTTGGAGAGCTGCTTAGCAGTTGCCTTTGACTTGTGATTCCTACAGCTCCAGGCCCAACATCAGAAATCCGGCTTGCCCTAAGATGTCAGCTTCCGAAGAGAGTGAGCTTGAGTAGAAAATGTTTCAGTTCCTTTCTTCATTGCCTAACTCCTAAGAGCAGGAATAGCAATTAAGATTCAGGGTGGATACTTTATTCACAATTAGAAAGTAGACATTCAATAGATGCATCCGTTCTATAGATCCCTCATTACTAACTTGATTATGCATGCACAGGAGCCTAAGACTAAGAATGAATGTCAAGGCTGTGGGCACAGTGGGCAGGACTGAAAGAAGAGCAGGAAATGAGGGAAAGGGCACTAGAACATAGTCTCTAAGCCCTTCTCTTTTAATAGTGTTGTGTAACCTTACTTATCTGCTTATTCACTCTTCTGAGGGTTAGGGTGGCCATGGATTCCTTTGAGAATCTAATGAAGGCCATATACATATATATGTATACACACACACACACACACACACATCAACATTTTATACATATATGTAAAATGTTGAAGACAATGTCAAAAGTTCATGACCCCAAGAGAAGGAATTCCTGAATCATATAATCTTAAAAATGTAAGTGGCCAGTAAATTATTTATGTTTGTGAAGTTCTGAATTTGATGTGTGGGTGTAGTGATGTCTTGGGTACATGTCTTTTTGGGAATCATTTTGATTCTCTTCACTATTACATGATGAAACAGAAAAATTAGAACAATCACAAGTGAAAAAGTTTATAGCACGGTTAAAGAATATTATCAGAAACATTCCCAGATATTTTTAAGACCCAACAATCTATATTCATCCTTCTTGCCTCAATCCCATCTCATGCTGTAGAAACTGCTTTTCTGAAACAGATTGTTTAATGATTCTGGGTAGTCAAGATCCAATCTACAAACCCAAAATTACAGTTGTATCTGTCAAATACTTCAGAAGATAATGTGTTGAAATCTCCAAAATAGTTAAAAGATGTCTTTTCACCAGTAAAATATACCTCTTCAGGTTCTGTAAACTGGATATTATTCCTAAACTGTGATGCTCAGAAAGTTCTAACTCTGTAATAGACATTCTCCCCTGTAAACGTTTTGGTCAACACCTTGTTTCCACACACACAGAGCACTGACAGACTCGCATTCCTCTATTTATGGTCTCTTGGAGCTTACGTATGTGTCAGATGTCAGATGGCAATAGGACCGTTGGGGCAAAGGGGAAAGGGTCATATCAACACAGATAATCCATGTCTCAACCTCAAAACAAAGGGAAAAACGGAGACTTTCTCCAACAGGTTGGATGAAGGTTCATTCCTGGTCTGTCTATCTACCTTTAGACCCCACTCAAATAAGTGTGCCCTATCCATTCCAATATGGCCTGCCCTGAAGCCACACATACACAGTTTGAAAGTTCAGTTGTGGTATTTTAAGCTTAAACTACAAAAGAAGATATTATTACAACTCTTTTCTCACTTATTATACTACCTAAAATAAGAGGATTTAAATGATAGAATTCCAGATGTTTAAAAAATAAAATACTTAGTTTATGCTTTCAAATGTTTCTTATCTTCTAAAAATAGCTTCCCAAAGCTATTTCAATTTGGCCATTCATATGTTCTGCTTCCTTTTTGTACAAAATATGACAAAAATAAGTATAAAACTTCAACCCCACAAATCAGTTTTTGTGTTTTTTTTAATTATAAAAAGAAATCTTGATATAGACCATATATGTCATACTTAATATGAGAAAAAAATGTGTGGCTTCCTTAAACGTGGACTGGATTTCTATAGAAGAGAATCCAGAATTGTTAAGCATTCAGGATCCCTTAACTTCTCAAATGTGCATCTCATCAGAGGTGAAAGAAGATAAAGTTGTTTTAAGTGTTATCTGTGGAGGGAACCTTGGTCAGACACCAAGTTTGCTCCATATCACTTAAAAAGATAGCTGATTCTGTAATATAACTTTCAAGGTAAATTTTATTTAAGATATTTCAAACTGTGCTCAGAAAACATAAACATTTAAAAATTGGTGTAGGTCTGATCTATGAAACAGATGTGATTCAAAGTATTACTAGTAAAAAAAAAGGCACTGTTTAAAACAGTGCCTTTTTCAAGGAAGAACACATGATTCAAACAAGATTGAACTTCATCTGTGGTTATCTTTTTCATGAATGTGACCCAGTCTTCCTCAAGCTGAGTGTCATTTTTTCATGTACATTCAAACATGGTAAATGTCATCTTCACATGTGTTTCACAGTAGGGTGGCCAAACCCTTGGCTGACACAACGCAAAGCCTGGAGATGTGTGGTCTCCCTATGCCCTTTACCCTGGGCACTCAAGGACCCAGACAGTACAATATGGTAGCAGGAGTAGTGGACCAAAAGTTGAAAGATCTGGTCCCATCCCACTTTCTGACCATGTGAAAGTGGATGAAACATTTAATCACTCAGAGTTTCAATATCCTTCTCTTTAAGATGGAGGGTAATTACACCTGCTTGCCTCTTAGAGTTGTTATGAGAACCAAATGAGATAATGTACCCAAGCGTGTTTCAAAAACCATGTTACATACACACAAGGTAAAAGAAAATCTGGATTCAAATTTTATAGTTCTCTGGCTCTTGTTTGAATTACCACGAGTTTCATAAATCCAGTCCTTTTTTATAGTTAGCTCTAATACTTTATAATGATGCAAAAAGGGATGGGAATTTGCACTATAATCATGCAAGAGAAGATCTGGTACTTTTTCTTTTCCATCTCAATTAACCTCTGCCAAAGGTCATAGTCAGGCTAGAGCTAAAAGTCCAGTTTCCTTTTCGATCTTGTCTTGCCTTCAAATATAAAGGGAAGAAGTAGTCAATTGTAGAATGTTCGGTTTTCTGAAATACTGAGGAGAAAAGAACACTTTCCTCATGTGGCTCCCTTATTCACATTTTTATAAAATGAATAGTTATTTTTTCCTGCTGTCTTCTTTGACTCTTTGTCTCAATCAAACATGTGAGTGTCTGATTATAATCATCAGTGGTCTGTGCTATTTCTGCACACTATCTTACAACAGTGTTAGGCCAATGTGTCTCCAAGGCCTCATAGGTTTGATAATGTTAAGGCTACTGTAAGTAACAGGAACTTACTACTATAATAATCCCAATTTCATAAGAGTTCAGGCAATTTGTCTTATTGGTATTCCTTTCAGTCATAATCAAAATGTAAAAAGCACACCATTTTTAAAAAGGTGTTCCTCATTACATCTTGGGTTAGTATTAGTTACGGAGAGAAAATTTTTCTATTTTATATGCAACAAATAACTGTTTGAGCACCTACTATGTGCTTGACAATATGCTGAGAATGATGAAATAAGAGCAATGGTAGCTATATATTAACCATTGATTAAGACCCTACTTTGTGTCAGATACAGGGCTACAAAATTCATATGAATAATCTCATTTAATGCTTACAACAGCCTGAAAAGTAAGTATTCTTATCCCCATTTACCAGTTGAAGAAATGAGACATAACAAAGTTAAGTAACTTGTGAAAGCTCACCATTTAACAAATATTTATTGACTATACAAGTCAGATACCAGCTATGCCTGCCTTCCTCTGCAGAGCTAGATAAGATTGTCTTGAACCACTCACTTTTGCAGGTGTGAATTTGAATTTCACATAATATTCAGGTCATGAAATATTATCCTTCTTTTGGGTTTTTTCAACCATTTGAGATATTAAAATGTTATTATAAAATTCATCTAAATTTATATTTAAATATGAAAACTATTCTTAGCTCCATACAAAAACCAGCCATGAGGGCTGAAGTTGCCAACTCCTACATCATACCTTTTACAGTTGTGAAAGGAACATAGTAACATAACCATTGTTACATTTTTTTCTGTCCTGCTCATCCCAATAAGTACAACTAAGCCCATCATATCTTACTCCTCCCTCTCATCTCAAGAATGCAATATAATAGAGCCCCTCGGATAAAAGATGGTAGCATGAGAGGTGAGACAGAGGCTTCCTCCTAAAACCGCATATAATACAAAAATATAATTTATATGACTAATCCTGGAAGAGCAACAGGAAGGAGGGCTGCACCAAACTACATACACCTAGAGAAAAGAATAAGTATCATGAACAGGGTAATGTACCAAAGCCATGGCCCGGCTGGACCCAAGCCCTTCCCCCACCCCAGCTCACAGGCAAGAGAAAGAGAAAAGGAGCAGGGAGGGAGTAGAGGCCTAGGACTGCTGAATACCTAACTCTGGAGATCTGCTCTGGGAGCACAAACCTACATTTCATGGTGCTTTCATGTTACTCTCGTGATTAGGGGGTTGAAAAGCTAAGACAGGCAGAATACCTAGAGTGACTGAGATTCCAGCCACTTATGGAAAGCAGAGATCCATATCCGGCTGCCCTGGGAAAAAGAAAGGTGGGCGGTCTGAGAGACTTCCTAAAAGCAAGAGGGCTGCTAAAGGGGCATGGATTGTACAGAGCTTACTGCTCAGGAGAAAGGACAGGTAGACAAAATTGTCCGGGTGCACTCTGCCCAGAAGGTTGGGAATATTCCCGATCTACAGGTGCTCCAGCTCCCTGGCTGGCTACACAGCTCAAAGGACCCCCTCAGTGATATGCAGCCTACTGAGCCTTTCACCCGGCCAGCCCCACCTGGCTCGCAAACTGGCAAACCCTACCCTGGCATTAGGCCAGCCAGAGGGAAGCCCCATCTACAGCAACTACAAACGCAAAGCATAGAGGCTTATACCTGTGTCCTCAGCCCACTGGTTCTAGTGGTGGAGGCAGGCATAGCAGCCGGGAAGCAGGAAACAGCTCTTTCCTCCTCCAGGCACCAACACCACTCCCTTGTGACCTCCGACATTGCTTCAGGGACTGAGCAGCTCCAGAGAGTAGAGGTTCTGGGCACTAGAGGGCGCCATATACAAATATGAAATGCCAAAGAAAACTGGTTCAAAGTAAAATTATGAATACAACACCTGAGAAAGATTCAAACGAAATCGACTTCATGAATCTTCCTGAAAGGGATTTCAAGATAAAAATCATTAACATGCTCATGGAGGTACAGAAAAATATTCAAGAACTCAGGAATGAATTCCAGTCGGAGATCCAATCTTGAAGAGTACAATGGAGGGTATTAAAAGCAGATTGGATACGGTGGAGGAGACGATAAAAGAAAGAGAAATTAGAGAAGAGGAATACAAAGAAGCTGAGGCACAGAGAGAAAAAAGGATCTCTAAGAGTGAAAGAATATTGAGAGAACTGTGTGATGAATCCAAATAGAAAAATATTCACATTATAGGGGTACCAGAAGAAGAAGAGAGAGAGAAAGGGATAGAAAGTGTCTTTGAGGAGGTAATTGCTGAAAACTTCCCCAATCTGGGGAAAGAGATACTCTCTCAGGCCATGGAGGTGCACAGATCTCCCAACACAAGGGACCCAAGGAAGACAACACCAAGACATATAGTAATTAAAATCGCAAAGATCAAGGATAAGAACAGACTATTAAAAGCAGCCACAGAGAGAAATAAGATCACATACAAAGGAAAGCCCATATGGCTATAATCAGACTTCTCAGCAGAAATCTTACAGGCCAGAAGGGAGTAGCATGAGATATTTAATGCAAAGAAGCAGAAGAGCCTCAAACCAAGAATACATTATCTGGCAAGATTATCATTTAAATTTGAAGGAGAGATTAAACAATTTTCAGATAAGCAAAAGCTGAGAGAATTTACCTCCCACAAACCATCTCTACAGTGTATTTTGGAGGGACTGCTATAGATGGAAGTGTTCCTACAATTTAATAGCTGTCACCAGAGGTAATAAAACCACAGTAAAGAAAGTATAAAAGTTAATTACTAAGCAAATGCAATATTAAATCAACTATCCCCAAAGTCAATCAAGGGATAGACAAAGAGTACAGAATATGATACCTAATATATAAAGAATGGAGGAGGAAGAAAAAGGGGGAGAAGAAAAGAACCTTTTGACTGTGTTTGTAATAGCATATTAAGTGAGTTAAGTTAGACTCTTAGATAGTAAGGAAGTTAACTTTGAACCTTTGGTAACCACAAATCTAAAGCCTGCAATGGCAATAAGTACGTACCTATTGATAATCACCCTAAATGTAAATGGACTGAATGCACCAATCAAAAGACATAGAGTCACTGAATGGATTAAAAAAAACACAACCCATCTATATACTGCCTACAAGAGACTCACTTTAAACCCAAACATATACACAGACTAAAAGTGAAGGGATGGAAAAAGATACTTCATGCAACTAATAGGGAGAAAAAAGCAGGAGTTGCAGTACTTGTATCAGACAAAATAGACTTCAAAACAAAGAAAGTCACAAGACAAAGAAGGACATTACATAATGATTAAGGGGTTAATCCAACAAGAAGATATAACCATTATAAATATCTAAGCACCCAACACAGGATCACCGACATACGTGAAATGAATACTAACAGAATTAAAAGGGGGAAATGGAATGCAATGCATCCATTCTAGGAGACTTCAACACTCCACTCACTCCAAAGAACAGATCAACCAGACAGAAAATAAGTAAAGAGACAGAAGCACTGAACAACACATTAGCACAGATGGACCTAACAGACACCTACAGAACTCTACACCCAAAAGCAGTAGAATACACGTTTTTCTCAAGTGCACATAGAACATTTTCAAGAATAGATCATATACTAGGCCACAAAAAGAACCTCAGTAAATTCAAAAGACTGAAATTGTACCAACCAGTTTCTCAGACCACAAAGGTATGAAACTAGAAATAAATTACACAAAGAAAATGAAAAATTGCACAAACACATGGAAGCTTCACAACATGCTCCGAAATAACCAATTGATCAATGACAAAATAAAAACAGAGATCAAGAAATATATGGAGACAAATGACAACAATAATTCAACACCACAAAATCTGTGGGACACAGCAAAGGCTGTACTAAGAGGAAAGTATATTGCAATACAGGCCTACCTCAGAAAAGAAGAACATTCCCATATGAACACTCTAAACTCACAATTAATGCAACTAGAAAAAAAGAACAAATGAGGCCAAAAGTCAGTAGAAGGAGGGACATAATAAAGATTAGAGCAGAAATAAATAAAATTGAGAAGAATAAAACAATACAAAGAATCAATGAAAGCAGGAGCTGGTTCTTTGGGAAAATAAACAAAATAGAAAAACCCCTAACCAGACTTATCAAGAAAAAAAGAGAGTCTGCTCACATAAACAGAATCAGAAATGAGAATGAAAAATCACTACAGACACCACAGAAATACAAAGAATTATGAGAGAATACTATGAAAAATTATATGCCAACAAACTGGATAACCTAGAAGAAATGGACAACTTTCTAGAAAAATACAACCTTCCAAGACTGACCCCCCAAAAAACAAAAAATCTAAACAGATCAATTACCAGCAACAAAACTGTATTGGTATTCAAAAAACTACCTAAGAACAAAACCCCTAACCAGATGGCTTCACCGCTGAATTTTATCAAACATTTAGTGAAAACCTAATACCTTTCCTCCTTAAAGTTTTCCAAAGAGTAGAAGAAGAGAGAATACTTCCAATTTCATCCTATGAGGCCAGCAACACTCTAATACCGAAACCAGGCAAAGACACCACAAAAAAAGAAAATTACAGGCCAATATCCCTGATGAACATAGATGCAAAAATACTCAACAAAATATTAGCAAACCGAATTCAAAAATACATAAAAAATATCATCCATCACGATCAAGTGGGATTCATCCCAGGGATGCAAGAATGGTACAACATTCGAAAATCCATCAACATCATCCACCACATCAACAAAAAGAAGAACAAAAACCACATGACCATCTCCAAAGATGCTGAAAAAGCATTTGACAAAATTCAACATCCATTCATGATAAAAACTCTCAACAAAATGGGTATAGAGGGCAAGTACCTCAACATAATAAAGGCCATATATGACAAACCCACAGCCAACATTATACTTAACAGCAAGAAGCTGAAAGCTTTTCCTTTAAGATTAGGAACAAGACAAGGATGCCCACTCTCCCCACTGTTATTCAATATAGTACTGGAGGTCCTAGCCACGGCAATCAGACAACACAAAGAAATAAAAGGCATCCAGATTGGCAAGGAAGAAGTTAAACTGTCCCTGTTTGCAGATGACATGATATTGTACATAAAAAACCCTAAAGAATCCACTCCAAAACTACTAGATCTAATATCTGAATTCAGCTAAGTTGCAGGATACAAAATTAATCCACAGAAATCTGTTGTATTCCTATACACTAACAATGAACTAGCAGAGAGAGAAATCAGGAAAACAATTCCATTAACAGTTGCATCAAAAAGAATAAAATACCTAGGAATAAACCTAACCAAGGAAGTGAAAGACCTATACTCAGAAAACTACAAGACACTCATGAGAGAAATTAAAGAAGATACCAATAAATGGAAACACATCCTGTGCTCATGGATAGGAAGAATTAATATTGTTAAAATGGCCATCCTGCCTAAAGCAATCTACAGATTCAATCAATTCCTATCAAAATACCAACAGCATTCTTCAATGAACTAGAGCAAATCATTCTAAAATTCATATGGAACCACAAAAGACGCTGAATAGCCAAAGCAATCCTGAGAAGGAAGAATAAAGCTGGTGGGATTACGCTCCCTAACTTCAAGCTCTACT
The DNA here is from genome assembly GCA_032199065.1 of Smutsia gigantea. Lineage (NCBI taxonomy): Eukaryota > Metazoa > Chordata > Mammalia > Pholidota > Manidae > Smutsia > Smutsia gigantea. Next base: position 25,637 of record JAVSCE010008214.1, on the reverse strand, counting down.
ACAAAGCCACAGTCATCAAAACAATTTGGTACTGGCACAAGATGAACCATAGACCAATGGAACAGACTAGAGAGCAGAGCCCAGATATAAACCCAACCATATATGATCAATTAATATATGATAAAGGAGCCATGGACATACAATGGGGAAATGACAGCCTCTTCAACAGCTGGTGTTGGCAAAACTGGATAGCTACATGCAAGAGAATGAAACTGGATTATTGTTTAACCCCATACACAGAGGTAAACTTGAAATGGATCATAGACCTGAATGTAAGTCATGAAACCATAAAACTCTTAGAAAACAACATAGGCAAAAATGTCCTGAATATAAGCATGAGCAACTTCTTCCTGAACGCATCTCCTCAAGCAAGGGAAACAAAAGCAAAAATGAACTCATGGGACTACATCAAACTAAAAAGTTTCTGTACGGCAAAGGACACCATCAACAGAACAAAAAGGCATCCTACAGTATGGGAAAATATATTTGTAAATGACATATCTGACAAGGGGTTAACATCCAAAATATATAAAGAACTTACACCCCTCAACACCCAAAAAGCAAATAACCCGATTAAAAAATGGTCAGAGGATATGAAGAGACAATTCTCCTAAGAAGAAATTCAGATGGCCAATAGACACATGAAAAGATGCTCCACATCACTAATCATCAGGGAAATGCAAATTAAAACCACAATGAGATATCACCTCACACCAGTAAGGATGGCCAGCATTGAAAAGACTAAGAACAACAAATGGCGAGGATGTGGAGAAAGGGAAACCCTCCTATACTGCTGGTGGGAATGTAAGCTAGTTCAACCATTGTGGAAAGCATTATGGAGGTTCCTCAAAAAACAAAAAATAAAAATACCATTGGACCTGGGAATCCCACTCCTTGGAATTTACCCAAAGAATACAACTTCTCAGACTCAAAAAGACCTATGTACCCCTGTGTTTATTGCAACACTGTTTACAATAGCCAAGATATGGAAGCCACCTAAGTGTCCATCAGTAGATGAATGGATAAAGAAGAGGTGGTACATATACACAATGGAATATTATTCAGCCATAAGAAAGAAAAAAATCCTACCATTTGCAACAACATGGATGGAGCTGGAGGATATTATGCTCAGTGAAATAAGCCAGGCAGAGAAAGACAAGTGCCAAATGATTTCCCTCTTTTGTGGTGTATAATGAAGCAAAACTGAAGGAACAAAATAGCAGCAGATTCAGAGACTCCAAGAAAGGACTAGCGGTTACCAAAGGGGAGGGGTGAGGGAGGGCATATTGGGAGGGAGGGAGATGGGGATTGAGGGGTATTATGTTTAGTACACATGGTGTGGGGATCACGGGGAAACAGTGTAGCACAGAGAAGGCAAACAGTGAATCTGTGGCATCTTACCACACTGATGGACGATGACTGCAATGGGGTATGGGTGGGGACTTGATAATATGGGTAAATGTAGTAACCACATTGTTTTTTCATGTGAAGCCTTCATAAGAGTGTATATCAATAATACCTTTATAAAAATATTTTAAAAAGAATGCAATATATAAATTTTTCTGAGGAAATCGATTTTGGAGTAATGTGTTAAGAAGGGTGTACTTTTCCTTGGGCCACTGTCTCCTGAAGTATGTGCCATAGAACTCAAAGCATCCCTAGATTTTAATGTTACCAAAAACAAAAAGTGGAAAGGGAGATTTCATGGTATTTTGCATTTAAGTCACTCACCAGAGAGTAAAGCTAACCATGTTTTCTTTTTACAGAGACAGGTTTTTCAGAACTTTTAAAATGCTAATGTCACTTAAGACTCTCCAAGATGATGATCTTGGAGTTTGTAGGGATTGTCTTACTAGCCACAGAAGTGTTCTTTCTTGAAGCATTTCAAAGAACTAATATTCTCAAATCTAGATGCCTACTACTCAAAACAGACCAGCAGCATTGACTTTGTCTGGGAGCTTGTTAAAAATAGACTCCTAGGCCACACGCCAAACCACTGAATCAGAATCTTAATTTTAATATGACCCCCAGGTGTTTTGAATATCCATTAAGTCTTGAACACACTGCTATAGACCATAGTTTTGTAAATAATGCTTTGATTTAAGCTGAAACAGTAACACAGATCAAAACGCTAAATAATAATAATAATAACATGAATTACCAGAGATTTTGGTTACTATGAAGTAAAATCCATTCCCATGGATTAAAGTTGAGTAACTCAAACAAGTTATCTATGTTTTTTACTTCCTTGCTCATTACATCCTGCTGTTTGCCTTTATTTCTCTTTTGTTTTTGTGGGTTTAGGAAAGCAGAAGACAGAAAAGGTAGTCAAAAATATCCTCATGAAAGTTACAGTAATTGACTCCATGTTCTGAAGGTCTTCAGAGTCTTCCAAAAGAAATCATCATTTTGGAGCCATAAATATAAACTGGAAAAAAGCCTGTTTTTGGTTCTAATTCTTAAATAGGAACACTAATCTTCATAATCATCTTTTAATATATTCTCTTAGGAGCATCTGAATTTTTGTTGTTATTTGAATTATTTTGGGGGAATACAATGATGTGCTAAGTAAAAGCCCTACCACATGTCCTTCACCAGAAGCTTGCGTATTTAGGTAGGAATCACAGATAAATTTGACTGCTGTTTACGGTAGGAAGATTTCTGAGGGCCTTGTACAAAATTTACAACACAAGCTCTGCCTTGCAGACATATATTTGTTTGAAAGTCCCATGATCCATGAGCAAATAGTGTTCTTATATTTGTAAGTACTTATTATGAATAACAGCTGTGAAGCTGTTCTGTACTTCACCATTGGCAGGTACTGTTTGGAAACCAAATGAGATTCTTAAATGGGTTCATATAAATTCTCACTGTGTACCAGTAGCACAAATAGCTAAGGAACTTCTCTATTGCTCAAGCCCCCCTTTCATTGTTACCATTATTAAGTTGCACCATATGACAAGAAGGGTGCTCTTGATTTTATTCTACAGCTGTAACTCTGGATCTGTCATTTCCTCTTTCTTGGACACCTCAGAAAGAGTAATCTGACTTTTAAGGCGGACATGAGGCACAACTGAAAATAATGTTCACACTGTCTCTGTTGGCAAAAATCTCTCCAATTTTCAATTTGCTGATCCCTTTTGTAAAACAGTTCAGCATATAAAATTAAAAAGTCATAAGACTCCCAGTGGACCAGATCCTCGTTCTCCTTAGAGGAAGGAAGCCAGTGAGAGTATTCCACATTAAAGGGATGTGCGGGCCATGGAGCAGAACAAGCATGTGAGCCTCATATGTAGTTAATATGAATGGCTATATGTAATAAAAAATAGTTCTGCACTCACCATGCAGTAGTGGCACTGAAAAGCCTCTAACTCCACAATATCTCTTTTACACAACTCCAGTGTAATGGTAGCCTGTTAACAGTTGACAGAATACTAAAGTGACACTTGTTTTTGTGTACATTCCCTGATGTTCAAGAGTTTCCATTCTTATAAACTCGTCTGCTCAAATATGTCAGCCTAAGTTTCTTATAAAACTGAAACCTTTGGATGATAGGTAACTATTCCAAAGTAGTCAATAACTAGCTATCACATTCATGCATCTTAAGTATAAAGCAACAAACCTGCATTAGACCTCAAGTTCTCAGAGAGTTAACATGTGACTCATGTTGATTGAATTAGGATTTATAAATATTTTCTCTCTAGTATTGCTCCCCTTCTATCTTTCAGGACTTACTGCAGAATCTGCTGTTTCCATTAAATCATTTTTTTTATATTCCCAGTCTGATAGCTCTTCTTTTTTTGAATGTCTGAAGAATGTTGTGTCTCTCACAGGACACATATAATGCTTCTGGTTTGTCCTGTGTTTATAACTCACATATAGGTAATAATAATAATAATAATAACATCTACTTTATATGCTTTTTATGAAGATTAAATAAGTAAGTACATGTAAAGCTCTTTGAACAGTATCTCACACATAGCACATACTATGAAAGTGTTATCTGCTAATATCATCATTATAGTTAGAAGGCCTTTTACACTTCAAATTTATAAAGGAATTTGCCTATGTTTTCTTTGAGAACTTTTTTTTACATTTAATATTTGACCCATTTGGTGTTTTATTCTGATAAACAGGGTAAAGTGTGTAAGCTTTTATTTCTCCACATGGCTACTACATAATCTCACTTTCATTTATTAAGTCTTTCATGTTTCCCCCAGTGAAGTGAGATGCCACTTTTACCATATGCTAAGTCCCTGTAGGTATGTTGAGACTCTTTCCTATGCCAGAGGGACACAACTCTTAAAGCTTTATCTTTTGTTTCAATATCTGGTAGGTAGAGTCTCCCCCTCATGAATCTTCCTCCAGTGACCCATGCTTATTTGTTTTCCCAAATGAATTTAGAATTACCTTTTATAATCTGGGAGACAAAGGAAGAGCGACAAAACTTGGGGGCATTTTTTACGGGGTGATGATGTTGTTAAATATACAAATTAACTTCTACGTGTCTTTGAGCTTTCCAAAGCACGTTGTTTGTCTGTACCTTTGTTCCAAGTATACTTTCCTGTACATAAGGAGATTTTCCTCATATGGGTCTCTCATATTTTTTTGTAGAGATCATTCCTAAATGTTTTATCATTTTTGTTACTATTTAATAAGTATTTTCTTCAATTATACCTTGTAAATGGCTATTTGTGTACATGAAGGGTTTTTTTTCAGTATATTAACATCTACTATCTTCCTAAACTATATTATTGTATATAGTGGTTTTTTTCAGCCAAGTTCTTTGGGTTTTCCAGGTATATTATCATATCATCTGCAAATATTATAACTGTGTTCCTTACAATTTTTATACCTTCTTTTATACAATCTTATATCTTTCTCTTATACAACTCAATTATATAATTCCTTACATAATATTATATCTCTTACATAATTGTGTTGCCATAATTATAATATGCCAGGTCACTGTTGAATAGTATTATTGGTGGGCATATTAGTCTTGGATCAGACTTGAGGAAATATCTCCAACATTTCCCCATTAAGTTAGATATTAGCTTTGGGCTGAGGTGTATTTATTTTGTTACATTAATGAACTGTTTATTAATTCCTTTGGTATTGAGTGTTTTTAAGAGAATAGGTGTTTAATTTTGTCAGCTCTCTGGAGGTGATCATGATTCTTCTTCTTGGATTTATAATATGATGAATAATATTAACCTATCTCCTCATACGAAGCATTCTGGTGTAAATCTTCTATAAACATACATGATTCTCTAACAGTTGGACTCTATTTGCTAATATTTTATTACTTTTATGGTGGTATTTATAAGTGAGTTTGTTCTATAGATTTTTTTGAACAATCTTTGCCTAGATCCATTATTTTATAAGGCGTTAGCAAAGCAGTGATATTATAATTCTATCATTTATTTATCAATCATTGATTCTATTCATTATTAGATGGTGTACTTCTATAAGGAAAAACTTTCCTTCATCAACTATCTCACTATACTGAGGTCTCACTTGTACTCAAAACTCAGGTTAAATGCTCCATTTGCCATTTTTTAGAATAATTCATTGGTTTCCCAGTATTTGACAAAGGTAACCAATGAGGTGTTGTGGCTTTCCTTCAGTATTTCTATGAACTCATGAATTTTTAATGTATTTGATCTGTTTGAATCATTGCTATTATTATTCTTCTTGATACTCAAATTACCCCCTTTTGGGCCAGCGGAGGTCTCTTTGGGCCTCAGAGTCTTTGATGGTGTCCCTGCTCTCTTGGGTGTCAAGCTTTCCGGATTCACCCTGCACACCTTCCCTCTTAGGCCAGAAGAGCCAGACCTTGAGACTCACTCCCACACGGTCACTGGATCTAGTCCTACAACAAAGGCCTGGCCTTGGGCAAGGCACCTCAGCTCAGGCAGACCCTCGGGACGGCCAGAGGCGGCTCAGGGCTGACTGCACTCACCAGAGCTGGATCTTTGGACCTTCCTGGAAGGAGACCTGGGTAAAACATCTCTCTATTCACTGCACATGTAAATTTTGAGACATGTGAGGGAGGCCACCAGGAAGAGGTTTTGCTAACATTTATTATGTGTTGCAGCAATATTGAAAGGGTAAGCAGAAGACCCTACAAAGGGAATGGTAAAAAAAAAGACCAAATAGGTAGAAAGAAAACCAGGAAAACATGGTGTTACCACAATCTATTTCCCCCCGCCACTACTGTATCTGCTTGGCACCTACAACAGTGCCTGGCCCTAGAAAGAACTGAATAACCGTTCATTAAATAAATGAATGATCAACTGAGTCAAATTGTATAAAAATTGGCCCAGCTAAATCATGGAAAAGTACTTATTTGCTTTGTCAAAACAAAGATAATATGAATCAGGATGATAGTAGGCAGAAGCTACTGTGGGTCGAGGAGTGCACGGCGGTCGGACAAGGAAAACAGCCACACGGTGGTCTGCTGTGGAAGCAGCGTGACTGCAGATGAGAGACTTAATGGTGGTCAGAGAGGGCTTGGGGAGGGCAAGGACATTCTCTTAGTCTAGGTTTTTTGTTGGTTTTGTTTGTTTGCTTTCTTGTTTGTTTTGCTCTGTTTCTTAAGTTAGAGGAAGAAACCTAAGGATATTGATAGGGTAAAAGGAAATAACAGGGAGTTGGGAGAGTGGGGTGTTACATGCTGAAGACAGAGGGTAAGATTTCTGAGGCAAGACTCCTGAGGAGGCAAACGCAGTTAAGGTCCACAGCACAGAGATTCACCCGAGCAGAAGGAATGCCAAGGTTTCCCCTGAGACAGGAGAAAAAAGAAGCACTGTGTGCGACCAGTAGGGAGTTCTCCAGGAAAGTATAAGAGTGATTGACTCAGAGCTAGGTGTCAGAGGTGATAGAATAGTCTTTTTTTATACACTAATAGTAATACTGTGCCTTTTTCTAAGATTTGCAAGGAGTTTGTGTTTATACTATTTTACTACATAGTTACATATTGAGACAGACTGAAAACAAGCCTTTTCTCTAAAAGCATCATAGTAGATCAGAGAGAGGGCTGACCAGGAATCAAAAGGCCCAGGTTCTAGACTCAGCAAGAACATACATGCCTTTGGGTCCATAGGAATAATTCGCCTACACATTTATAATATATTTAAGAAATATAATCAGGACACATGTTAACTAGATATGAAGTGGTAAGGGTAAGGGAAGAATCAAAAATGACTCTCAGTTTTCTAGTTTTGCATGGAAGGATGGTAGAAATAAATACCAGGGAGAAAATAATAATACTGGATTATTAGGATCCATTGAGATAATGTACACACTCAACCTACATGTAAATTAAACACATTCTACAAAAAGACATTGTTAAGAAACGGTTCATGTTTACTGAAAATATGGGATATACAGAATAAACTGTAATTAGCTAAAATGGAGAGCCAAACTATAGTTCAGTTTTACAGCATGCAAGGTAAGTGGAAGGAAAATAAAATAACCTTAGCTGCTAACTTAAAAGAAATGGCAAGAATAGATACAGAGGATTTTTTACAATTTAAATTCTCCTATATTCTTATTTATCCAAAGGTGCCATCCGTCTTGCTATTTAACTTACCCATTATTTCTTCTGAAAAAATTGCATTACAATAAGAGCAGATAAATATAACCCTGGAGTACTGTAGATCACTGAAATGTTGGTTGCTTTAAACAAAAAGAAGCATCAAATCAAGTCAGCTTCTAGATTGCTGTTCCCATGGGCACTGGTTCCTCATCCAGAGCTGTCACAGGGTCTTGTCACTCCCAAGCTTCTGTGACACGCAGGACTAATTGTTTGCAGCCCAAGGCATTGCATGTCCCACTTTTAAAGGCATCAAGACAAGCATTTTCTGAATTATCCGATCATTCTGAATCTCCTATATTAATGGCACAATAATGGTGTTTTAAATTCCTTTGTTTTATGTTAGTAATTCTCACTCACCTGCTGGGGCTTAATCAAGTACTCACTCTACCCACAGATGATTCAAATTATTTCAGACCATCTGTCTTGGTGAGTTTCACAGGCATTTTTAAGCTATTCGCATTTTGGATAACTTTCTTTAGAGAGCATAAAAATCACCTTGATCTTTGGTCCAAACCTCTCAAAAGTCAAAATATATGAAGTCTTTCCAGATTATCCCTGCCTTTAGTGACCTAGCCACCTTCAACTCCTAGGGAACTCATCTGAATGGCTCTTATGCAGCGGCTGCTTGGTGGTGTTTACAGTTTTATATTGTTTACCCTGTGTTTCTAATTAGATTAAAAACCTCTAAGGGTGCAAGCTATCTCATACCTTTTTGCATATGTGCATAGTATAATACTCTGTATATTTTTTCAAATATGATCAAATATTTATTGATAATATAATAAGGAAAGATAGCACTGGGGTCAGGAGAAGCGCCTCCAGGAAATAAGCTGCCTGCTTTGAAATGCCCGCTCTGCTCCGTAGGCACTCCATGACTTTGGAAAAATTCTCTAACCTCCCTGCTCCTCAGCTGTCTCATCTGTTAAACAAGAATAATATGGTACCAATTCATAGGATTATTAGAGGAAGAAATGGATTAATATATGTTAAGCATTTAGATCAAGTGCTTGTCATCAAGTACCATATGAATACTTGATGGTGATAATGATCTGTATTTAGCACTTTAAAGTTTATTAATAATGTGACACTGCTATATGTGATATACATTAACCAGTGCTTTCTCCAGGAAAAAAAAAACAGGAACGTTACCACCACTTTTATTTCTCCAGAGTTAGCTACAACTGCCCCCGAGATATCTATGAAAAGGCTAATAATAACGCTAGCTCAGCTCGATGACACGTTGGGTGATAAAGAAATGGTGGGCATTCACCAAATGCATACCGTATTCAGCAAAGGAGCCTAACTAATTTAGAGGCTCAATATACCACTAGTGTGTAGATCAAAGCAATGCCAAGACATTAAGATGATAGACATTATAAAGTCCTTCATGTTCACCTGAGTAGTCCCATTAGTGGTATTTCTGGAATATGGCAGATCAACATGACTATTCTAGGAAAGAGAGGAAAAGGGGGAGGGAAAAGAAAGGAAAGAAGATAGAGAAAGGCAGAAATGGTAAAAAGAACCATATAAGATCATGATGACATAATGCAGAAGTAAGAACAAAATAGTTTTCTTCTCGCACTCCACATAATATCCAAAAGTAATATTTAGAGATATGAATATGAGAGTATTCAAGAAGGAAATAAGGCGAAATTAGACGTGAAAAAAGAAAAATATTGAAATAGACATGAGGCATCCATAACATTTAAGCAAATAAATAATCTTGACTGTCTTAGGTTTTGATACCACATCTTTTGAAACATTCTGTAGCCAAATATATTTTTAAGAGCCAGAAATGTAAGACTACTACAGTGGGGACTTTTAAAATTCTTCATGAACTTCCTTTGTTTTGTCACACACACAGAACTATAAGCTCATTACATTCATTGGACCTTTATACACATTTTGCTGTTTGTCTTCAATGGAATACTATACAAATACTATTACAGAGGGAATTTAAATGTTTCATTACGTATTTGTTTTTTAATCATTGTCTTTAAAAATAAAGCTATTTAGGAGAAGGATTTTTGTATTTCAAAAAAGTAGATCAGTAGATAAATGATAGATAGATGTATAGATATATAGATAGAAATATCTCCAGCCATCCTTTTCATGTGCATGTAGTACCAGAGGGTTTCAGGCTCCAGACAAGCCCACTCTGGATTTGGTGAGACCAAATAACAACAACAGAATGTTCGGGGTAAGGGTCTTATACCAAGCTTTATTCTTGCTGTGGTAGGTCGAATGCTAGAATCGCGTTTGCATCCCGCCAGTCCGCAATCTGCGTCTCCTCTGCCTCCACAAAGAGCACTGGGCAGAGGTCTTTACATAGCCACACAGACAATAAAGGCTCATTGCCTACACTTGTGTAAACATGCTTCTACACAGTAGGCCAATTACATCATTGCATGTGTGCAGTGGGCAAGTAGATTAGGGTCAGGTGAGCAACCTGGCCATGGGAACTTCCATTTTCTCTACAGCGCATAAATAAAAATTGTTAGCTAGCTAAGATCACTCCTTAGAACTTGAAACCATTTTCATCTCTGTGTTTTCAGTGAAATCAGTAATTGGTCAAGTGTTCAGGACTATATTACAGCAAAGAGACAAATGGCAGAAAAATTTTGATAAACTGAAGGTTTCGGACACATGCAGACAGGAACAGAGAACATGTGTTTCTGAGCAAGAATGTTCTGAACTTTCTAGAGGAGGCTGCCGACTTAAAGAACACAGCAAGAACCGGCTCCCAAGAGCGCTCATGTTTTATCAGCTCACCAACTCCCAAGCAGTATGTCTGTCTCTCACTCTAACTCTTCCAAAGGAGAGTAATGGTTAATCATTGGTTTTCCTGAATCCAGGCCAGTGTGTTTTACATATAGAGAAAGTTTAGTCAAAGAACACTAGAAAAGCAAAAAATAAAACTCACTGCTAGTGCCAGACAAATATAACATAGCACCTTCATACTTTGAAATCCAAATAAATCACCTAGTGTGGATAAAGTGAAGGTTCCTGTGGCCAGGATTCTCACCTGGCCCTGGTTGGCTAGCTCACTACACATGTGTGGGCAACACGTCATTACTGACTCTCTATAAAGAGCTCTGCCCAGGGCTCTGGGCCACACGGTGGCACCACCGCAAGGCTACAGGGGGCAGAGTAAGGGCTGGAGTGGTGGCAGCACTGAGGGCAGAGACTGGACGGCTGCGTGGGTAGGGAGGCCCAGAGGCAGACACCGGCTTGCTGCGTGCAGACTCGCTCTGAGTGGATGATATTCTAGTGACTTACCTGCCACCAAAGAAATGAAGTTGGGTGTACCTTCATTACAGAAAAAGCTTTTTTTCAGTGCTTTTGTTTTTTTTTTATGTTAGCCATTTTAGTCAGGTTCTAACTAGGCCAGGAGCTCAGTTCCTAAAGTTCTAGGTTTATTAGTATGATCCGTCTAGCCCAGATTAACAATTGTGAAAAATTCCTACTTATTGGCACTGGTTTGCAATAAATTGAGTTGGATTTTCGGGAGAAAGGAAACAGAGAGGAAAAGTCTAATTCCCAAAACAGATGGAAAAGATACCTAACAAAAGATGGTTTTCTGATAAATACCATGCATTTACTGGAGGTGATAGAAAATAAGGCTTTTGAGGAATGGCCCCTAAAATAGAAGAATAATTAATATTTAAAAATTAAAATTAAAAAGAAACATAAGGCAATTTCTAAGCTGAAAAATCATTAGTACGTTAACAGCCTGATAAAATAATCATTTAATAAAATAGATTCCAGTTTTTCTGTGCAGTTTATACTTTTCTGAATAGAATCTTGTACACTGTATACAGTACTTCCAATTACATGAAGGCTTTTAGAGTTATCAGTGTTTGGGGGCTTTTCTTTTTTATGTTTTTTTTGTTGTCTGTTTTTTTGGTCCAGTTTATATCAAATTTAAATTAAATTTGTTCTTCAGTGGTTCTCAAAATGAGCCTTCTTCAGAGAAGAGTCAGGGTGAGACTTGGCCACCTTCTTGTATTGCTGTGATAAGGTCCATATTTAGACCAGGTGTTTTCAAGTCTAAGTGTATTTAAAGTTGAATGTAGATAGGCTTAGCAGGCCATGAATCAACTCTGAATGTCGTCACTTTGAATTTTCATTCACACCCTTCATTTTTCCATGAAATATAGTAAGAAAAAAGCCCAAGGCTTGTACCAAGAAAGGGAGGAGAGTCAGGTTAGAAGACCCAATTTGGAGGTGGGGGTGAGAGGTCAGTGAGGTTCCTAAAGGCAGTGAAGCAGATGGAAAAGGGTCGAAGCAGGGGGACAGAAGAGTTTACCCAGTGTCCACTCCCCTGTGCTCTCAGAAATCAGAATTTTGTATAGGAGGCATTTTTAGAATACAAGTTATGGTCTACATTAAACTGTTATTCTGCTAATCCTCAAAAGGGTCACATTTTCTTTGAGAAACCAAGAAAAACTGAATGATTATACAGTTGCTATGAAACACTGGCTAGAAAAGTCTGTTCTGAGCCCTCTGAAGCATTTGCTTCATGTATTGAGCCCAGCCCTGCTTTCCTGTGTCTAGTCCTCTTTGTATTTATGCCATGAGTCCAGGTCCCACATTGATAAGAGATTACTAGCCCAGAGGGTCTCATAATACAGACATGTGTCCATCCATGCCCCGCACCTGGATGCAAGACCCTTCAGTCCTGGACTGCCCTGAGGAGGGATGGCCAGCCCTGCACTATATCATCTGACCCCATTTCCCGCCTCGTTTCAGATTTTGGGCATCTCTATCTGGGGCCCAGTCTCTTTGAATTCACACTAGCACTTCAGCAAAACTGTCGTTATCTTTATAACACTTTTAAAATGCAGAGTTTCCAAGGATTTAATTTTCCTAGAGTAGTGCATATATTGAAATAGCTGTATAGCTTTGCCCAGTAATAAATAACTCTTTGGAAAAAAAGAAATGCTTAAGATGGATATTCTGCAAAACTCCAAAATTATTGTGAAATCACATTTTTATCCACCATTTTTAGAGCCCATTTGATTTATACCAGGTTGGCATATTAGAATAGACACGGGGATACAAACAGCCTGATAGTTAAAATTTTGTCTGCATATGAATCTCCTCTGGCTTCCTTTTCTGCCAGGAAAATTTTTCCTGTTGTCAGTCAACTGATCCTAATATCTTCTTGGAACAGAGAAAACATTTTAAAGTGCAAAGCAAAAGTCCTCCCCCAACCCTGGAGAGAAAACTTTTTTTTTCCCTTAAGCTGTTGATGTCTTTAAAATAAATTACTTTAGTTGGTTCAGTCAGATAATAGAGGACACAGCTCCATATAAAGGAAAATGTTTGAATACCAGTACCATTGACTTCAAGGAAGGTTCATTTGGATAACACTGTTTAAGAAGATAATCTGAGTCTTAAATTGCATAGGGAGTTAATCATTCTTAAGCAATAGCAGAAGAGTAGTTTTGTTGTAGTTTTGAATTCTGTATCTTTGCTTTGAAAAAGGCCCATGTTAGCATGCATTTTCAAATATTTTATAAACTTAGAAAGGAACTCAGACTTCCTGGCCTTTAGCTGCATTGCTTTAAGTAACTGATGATCCCATTCTTTTTAGAGTTTTGATAAAAATTAGTTACTCTAAGCCCAAATAAGAAAATGAAGACACAGCTTTATCTTAAACACTACTAAAGGGTCTTCTTTTGAGGAAGACTAAGCAAGTCTTCTTATGACAGCCTTATGGTAAGTAATCCAGAGTCTTTAAGCTTATTTGAACTATTATCCCAACACATATTTTAACTGCAGGCTAAACATAAATGAATGGGAAACAGTCACCAGGGAGATTACTTACAAACCAGAACACAGTAGCACAGGTCACTGAAAATAGATTTGACTTCCCCCCTCCCCGCAACCCCACAGCCCCTCAATACAAGCCACAAGTAGATCAGAATATCTATAAATATCTATAAAACTCTTCACTGCTGCTGTGCTTTAGAAAAATGAGATACGTGTTAGGGATGATTTGTGGACTGGATAAGAAAGTGGTGAGGGGCTGAGTAGAGGCGGAGAAAGAAATCCAGGGAACAGGAATATTGGTTAGAAAGAATAAATCCTTTTGACCTTTTAAAGTTTTCATTATCAATTTCGGCTAAAAGCAATAAAATATTTTGGATCAGTTTAAATAAAGCAAGTGAAAGTGCCCAAAATGAGAATATAGAATTACTTTATTTCAGAAGTAATCAAGGTAGTGTCTTATTTGAAAGGTGTTTGAACAATAATAGCTATATTAGAGTTCTCCTGAGAAATAGAACCAGTAGTTGATATAGCTATATGTATGTAGATACAGAGATAGATCTCTCTATGTGTATGTATATATATATATATATAACAATTGTGTAAATCAATTCTTTATATCTCCAAGATTATAAAGCATTGAAGAATTGATTTACACAGTTGTGGGGGCTGGAAAGCCTGAAATCCAAAGGGCAGGCCGGCAGGCTAGAAACTCAGATAGAACTTGATGTGCAGTCCTCAGCCCTAATCTCCGGTACAGGCCAGGGGGTGAGAAATTCAGGCAGCATTTCTCTTTACAGTCTTGAGACAGAACTGCTTTTTCCTCAGGAAACCTCAGTGTTCGCTCCTAAGGCCTTCAACTGCTTTGATGAGGCCCACCCAGATTATAGAGGGTAATCTGCTTTATTCAAAGCCTACTTATTGTCAGTGTTGATCATACCTAAAAACTGTCATCATAATATTGAGGCTGGTGTTTGACCAAATAACTGGGCACCCATAGCCTAGCCAAGTTCACACATCACAGTAGCTTTAGAGACTATGCTTAGTACATTTTAATTTCTTACAGTGTCTAGGAAGATGGTATATTAAGTATTAAGTAGAATGTTAAATAGTATATGCTTTTCTGAGACTTTGGAGTTTGGTGTACATCTGTGTGTCTATGTGCTAACTCTTGTGCCATATGCTCAATATTATTGGTGTGTGTTTGTAACTTAGACATGCAAAATAAGTATATGCCGCCACAGCATTTCTCCTGCAGCTTTCCAAAGCAGTATAATGTGTATATTTCAAACATTATAGTTGAACATACCTCAGTGATAACATTTCATAGAACTCCACTCCAGATTTGGAATCATATGGCTAATATCTTTGAGGGGGAAGGGCTTAAACATAGATAAATAGTCCATTAGAAAGTATGACTTCAATAAGCTAGACATTGATCTTTTGTCCTTTGTTTTAACACTAGCAAGACAAAAAAAAGAGGGAATTAATTCAAGCCACTTGCATTGATTTTCAAAAGTGACTCTATAAACTTTAAATGCTTTGGTTTTGCTTCATTTTATTTTTTGCTTTTTCTTATATTTATGTTTGTGGAGTGAGCCATTTGGTTGGTTGAGTGATTGGTTGGTTGATTTGGGGATTCAAATACTTTATCAAGCCTAGAAAAAAAATTATGGATATAAACAGGAAATTAGAGAATAATTTTAATCAGAGATTTTAGTTGGCTTTATTGGAAGTACCATATCTTAATAAGTATAAACAATTTCACTAGCTTCTATAACATAATGCATTTTTCTCTCTCCAATATTTGCCTTTTTGTTAAAATTGGAAGATAAATAGCATATAAAGTAAAACCATCAAGAGCAATCATAATATATATATTTAAGTAAGCCAGAGTATCTAATTTGCAATTTATGAAATGGAGATAAGTGGTTTAACAAAAATGGTACCAAAAGATCAGAGTAATGGGTTTAAATCATTTAAATGATTAATATAACTAATCATATTAGCAATTTAAATATCCATGTAACTTTGGTAGCATATATTCAAATCTCTTTTGTAGGTATTCAGACTTATATCCATCTCTATTGGAATCAAAGCCCATAAGAAAAAGCACTGCCTTTCTTTACTAAGTTCATAAATACTTGTTTTACTTGAAAATACAAAGAAATTTCTAGCTTTATCCTTAAGGATTATTTTATTCTCTTCATGCTTTGACCATCTTTCTTTTCTTCTTTTTTGGACATTTGTTTTCAGTAGCTGCTATGAAAATTTACTACAAACTTAGTGGCTGAAAGTAACACAAATTCATTGCCTTATAGTTGTGTAGATAAGAAATCTGAAATGGATCTCACCAGGCTAAAATGAAGGTGTCAACAGCGTGCACTCCTTCAGGAGGCTCCAGGAGATAATCTGTTCTCTTGCCTTTTCCAGCTTCTGGAGGTCGTCCACGTCCCTTGGCTCAGGGCCCCATCCAGTGACCTCAGGCAGACACCTTCTCACACTGCATCCATCCGGGGCTCACTCCTTTGTCTCCCTCTTGCACTTCTAGGGACACGTGTGGTCAGACTGACTGCACCTGGAGAATCAGGATTATCTCCCCATCTAAAGGTCAATTAATTAGCAACGTTAATTCCATAGGCAGCCATAATTCCTGTTTACCTTGTAACCTACCAGAATCACAAATTCCAGGCTTCAGGACATGGACATCTTTGTGAGGACCATTATTCTGCCCTGTAAATTAATAATTCTTGAAACCAGGTGAGGGGCACATAAGGGTTCATTCTACTGATCAATTTTTACAGGTTTTAACTTTAAAAAAAAAAAGAGGTAAATAAATTTAGCATCCTATATCACCCAAGGAATTATGTCTAGAAGAGAATTCCAAATTAGTTTACAACCTCATTAGTATTCAGCCTCTTAAGAAATTTCCATATTTATTTCCAGGGAGCTATTTGAAAAAAAGATAAAATAATGCAACAATTTTTAAACTTAAAAAGTATAAAAACATAGTCATACATTTTGCCTCCAGCAAACAGCCCTTCCTCAGATTTTATGCCAAAAAAAAAAGGTTTAAAATAATTTTTTAAAATACTCATTACAGATTTTTAGGACTTTTAGGTTTGGAGGGTTCTTTCATCTGGTCTAAGTGCTTTCTGACAAACGACTTTCCTGCCAAAGTCACCTCCAGGCATGGTGGGGGTGGCAGGTCATACCCTCCAAAGTAGTGTATTTCTTTTTTGGACAACTATGACTATTAAGGTTTTGTTGTACTATATGGTCTGTGAAAAGTAAGTATAAAACTACTTCTACATAACAATCTACAAATATTTGAAAGTAGCTCACATATCACCCTGAGGCTAAATACCTTTATTTCCTCTAGACATCAGTGGTAACCTGAAACTGGTAAAGAATGAACATTGGCCCTTTAGAACATTCTAGTCAATTTAAGTAAAAATTCCCCAACAACTCACTTATCTGATAGATTGAATCACGATACATTGGGAAAAATCTAGAGATGATTTTACCCACGACTCTACTCTAAAAGTCAGTCCCACAGATTTTCTGGGATTTTTACCTTTCATAGAAAGGAGATTTCAACTGCATGGTAAGTAACCATTTTTGTCCTGGGTTAGTCCTAGACACAGCTGCCCTGTACACCTGTGAGCTGTAAGCACAGATTGGACTAGGGAGGCAAGAGGTGCTCACAGTGGCAAAATTGACCTGAAGGATTTTCAACCTTCAGTGAAGACCTTTCATCCTATAAGGACTAGTTGAATTCTCTGCTCTGTAACTTGAGAGAGAAGCTGATCTCTTTCCACCCATTAGCTGATTAAGAAACAGTTTTACTGGAAAAATAAAATTTCATGGCAAATGCATGTTCCACTTTTCACTTTTCTAGTACCTAGTTTGACAAGATTTCCTGAGAAGCTTAGAATAACAAAACTGAACAAGAGGCCATGGCCTTGTAAAATTTAAAGCTTTTAAAGCTGAACATTTGATTATCTCAGAAAACCTTGGTTCTAGTAAGACTTATCGGAGGACCAGAGCCATGCCATCAGATTTCATTAAGCAGCAAGGACAGACTCCAGACATGGTCACCATTGGTGTGAAGTGGGTGGCGGAAACGTGTGGAGGCCCAGCTGACAGTTAGGGGGCTCGTTTCTCACCACCTTACAGCAATCAACTGCCTCAACTGTTGTCAATCAGGCTTCATCCCATATAGCTAATTGAAAATGCAAACCAATAAAGGCCCATTTTGCCCTCAAACCTATTCAAGTGACTCTTCTGAACTGAAATATTTTTTTCTTCCATGACTTGTTTTACACTTTGACTCTGGGAATATAGGTGGGTGTCTATCATTTATTCCATTTTCAGAAAGGGTAACCTCTCTTCCCCCAAGTCATAGACTTTACTACAGCACTTGACTGTTCACCTGAATTATACAAAACCCACATGTCTGGCCAATTGTTATCCTCAGTTACTTAGGACAATTTTCTCATGAGGAGTGGGTGGCCTTTAGACCTAGCTATTGCACTGCAAACTGCCACCACACTGGCATGCGCTTACCATTTTCTGGAGATACCCACCAGGAGTACTTTCAGGTTATGTGCAGCCTTTATTAACCGTTGCCTCCGTGGAAAGGAATCAGTTACCAGCCAGAAACACAACCTCAACACAGACCAGCCTCCTCACCCTCTCTGTATACTGTTTACACAAAAACAGTTGACACTAGAGTTAGCATTGGTGGGGATGATCTTGTAAACAAGTTAATTTTTTCATAATTTGTATTCGGTTCCCTCTTCTTTTGAATTTGCTTCTGAACAATCTTAGAAACATGTCTGGATACACTCAAAACTCCCTCACATTAGAAACTATTTGGCTGATGCAATTTAAGTCTTGAAAACTCAGAATAGCCTGAACAGGCAATTCCCCCTGCTAACTAATCACTGTCAGAAGGAAGGGCTACATGTCAACCAATCTGAAACCAAAATTAGTGTATTTGTTAGATGTCTGCATCTTTTACTTGGTTTAAAAACAACAAACCAATGAGCAGGTTAACTTATTTACTCGGACTGGTACAAATGTCACAAGTCATCTTGGCAAATATTCAGGCAGTAGAAACATTAAAGACAGACATTCCATGACTGTTTAAAGATTGTGTTTTGATGAAGAGGGCATCTGGTTATACCTCCTTTAAAAATTATGTGAAAATCATCAACGATGCTATATAGGGCATCAGGGCCTATTACTCATCTGTCCATCTAATTAGGTGACTTCAAAAACCATTATTTTGAATAATCCTCATCTTTCGAATGTGGTTACAGTTGCAGCTCAGTCAGGGTAGGCTGGCTTTCTCTCCTCAGCTGGTTCTTCACTTCCACTCAACAATGTAAAATAGCTCCAGTGTCTGCTAGCATTCACGAATATCTATTCAACTGGCCTCCTTCCTAACTTCATTATATATTCTCCCCAATCTTTTCTTTCACTCTCATTTTTTCTCATTTCATTCTATGTATGGTTTTTGTGTGCTGCTTAAAATTCTCTATGCAAGTGTATTTTATAAATGAATGGATAGTGGGACAGAAGGACAAATTTTTCCTGCTTAAAAATGAACCAGAGCCCCTTTCTGTATTGCAGCCTGGTGTTTATTAACACACACTCCCAACGACCTTTCCAGCCTCATCTCTTGAGCTTTTTCTACCACACCTGTGGGTAAAACTGTAACATTTCCAGGGTATCTCACCTGGCTTTAGTGCATTTGCATATCCTCAGGGGTGGAGAGAAGTTCATCTCCATGTCAGTGGGTAATTACCTGGGCATCAGAGGGTGTGTCTGAACCTGAGAGGTTAAGGGGAGGGGCTGGCTTGCTTGCTGGCTTCTTCCAGAGGAGAGGAGAGAGACGGCGCTGGACTTCAATTTGTAAGCAGTAAATGGGTTTAAACTTTATTTCTCCCTTTGACTGATTTCGGTTTTTAGAGGCATTTTGCCCTGGGATTTCCTCTCCCCGGACTTACACCACCCTTCACACACCAACACACTGAAGTGTTCACAACTCCATAAACATATCAGTTCTTCTCTGGGACAAGTTCCTTAATCACTTGGGACCTCATATTCTTATCAGGCAAGTGGGAATTATGCCTACTTTATAGAGTGGTTGCAAAGATTAAAAGCTTTAATTCATGGAAAGCTTGTAACAGGATGCATGGCGCATAGTAAGTGCACAGGAAGTGTTAGTTGTTGTTGAGGTTGTCATGACAGTGGTCATATTTTTCTCCAAATCTAAGGCTTGTACATATTTTTTTCTTCTGCCTAAAATGCATCCTTGTTCATCTAGCAAATTCATATTTATGTTTCTCAGTGAGCCCCTTCCTACTCCTATGCAGAAGTTAGAGTCTTCCTTGTCTGTACTTTAAAACATTTTCATAGACATTTATTATTGTGCTTAATACATCGTTCTCAATGTCTGATGTCTTCACATATTTCTTTTCTTCCCTGGATTGTTAAACATGGGGAATGTGGTCTTCTTAAGGATATCCCTGACACTTAGTACACAATAGAGCCTCAATATATGGGATGGAGGGAGGGAAAGGGAAAAAGAAAAGGACGAATAAAGCAGGAAGGAGAGGAAGGAAGGAGCAAGCAAATGAATGAATCCCATCTTCTGGCAGCCATCCTGTCCTGCATCATTCCTGGAAGATCCCCAACAGTGATGCACTGATCTCATTTACAAATTCTGTCAGTGCGCTGATTAACCTGCCCAAGTGTATCACTCAGGGCATAAATAACTCTGGTTCTGGAAGATATTAATTCATGTGCAGTGACTAATTTGTCTCCTATTTGATGATAATGCCAACCATTGACTAAGGCAAAAATCCCTCAGCTTGCCAACCAAAAAAACAAAAAAAAGTCACTTATTCAGAAAATGGCTCATGTAGGAAAGAAGCAGCTGCTTTTGCAATTGACACAAATGAGCCAAAATCTGTTTCTTTAGAAAAAAATTTACTCCAGTGATTCATTTTACTTTAGTGGTAAGGTTTTGGTGAAGGTAAGATAAGCGGAAAATGAAGGATAAGGGAACACAGGGTAGGTAAGCATATCAATTTTCTTCATCATTTGCTTTCTCTTTGATGATTCTCCCTACATTTCCCAAGTTATAGATGCAGGGTTCTTATGGATCTAGCCTGTTCCATTAAGAGAAAAATTAAATTAAGCATAAACTGGAAATATTTTCTCATAAAGAGCAACATATTTTCTCCCTTGATGTGACAAAGATCTTCTACAAACATCCTGTTTTGGAGATACTGTTCATTGGCAATAGAACTCATAAAAGTGAGTAAAACTCCCATTTTATGAACCAATATTTCAAGCTCTGAAAATGCTACAATATATGTTTTATCAGATAGCCATTAGGTGATCCTAATAGTAATAGGGGTTGCCAAAGTTTTTCTATGGTAAAAAGATGTGTAATAACTAAAATATAGATGAGGTTGCCATTCACATGGGCCGCATGCACACACACATGATTCTCTTGCCACGAGTGGAGGGAATGACCAGATGTAGATCAAAAAGGCTTTCTTTTTTCAGCTCAGGGTCTTTCCCACACCAGTTTATTTATGGGACTCAACTATAGCTGGTGAATTTCTGGCTTCTCTCAGGAGCTTGCTATACTCCCTCCTTTCTATCCTCTGCACATACTCTTCTCAAAACTACCAACTAAGAAGCCATCTATGATTAATCCTACTTCACTCTTACTCTCTTTATATCTTCAAATAAATGTATTTTCTGTTTGTATTTTGTTTGACCTCTCTCCTAACTCTTTTTGGTTCTTTTATCATCATTCTGGTGTCTTTCTTTCATATCCATCCCCCCCTTTCTTACTCAAGCATGCAGTTTCTGCCCCTTCCAGCCCATCCTTAGGAAACACCAATGTATGTTTCCTAAGTCACAATTCAGAAAAAGGGCAAATTTCTTAGAGTCTTATTGTAAACCTTTGGCAGTCTGGCAATAGCAGCCTATATTTTAGCCATATCACCCACCATTTGGACATTTGATTACCACCTCCCTCACCCAAACCTTCTCTAGACCAATAAATGAGATAACCAGCCAGCCAGTTACTCAAGTAAAAAGTCCAGAATTATCTCTAAGTCCTCTCTTGCAGCCCCCCCGCCCAACCACTTCAATCCACCACCAAGCCCCTCAACACTACTTCCATAACATATGCCCAGTCTGTCCGTTTGTACTGCTACCTATCCAAGCCGTCATTCTCATTCAGCTAGGCTACCAAAGTGCTTCTTACTTGGTCTGCTCTTGGCTCTCTATGATCTACACAGCTGCTGAAGAAATTTGCATTAAAACAGATCACGTCACAACCCTGCTTAAACACTCCAGTGATATTTTGTCTACTTAGAACAAAATCCATATTTCTGCCCCATGTCATCTAGCTCATATGGAACTCTTTGACTCCAGCCTTTACCATTTTTTCATCTCCCACTATGCATCAGTCAGCAGGCCTTCCTTATATTGTT
This sequence comes from Smutsia gigantea, assembly GCA_032199065.1. Classification (NCBI taxonomy): domain Eukaryota; kingdom Metazoa; phylum Chordata; class Mammalia; order Pholidota; family Manidae; genus Smutsia; species Smutsia gigantea. The sequence continues at coordinate 3,731 of JAVSCE010008214.1, read as the reverse complement.
CTTACACATATTTCCACTGAAAGCCTTTGCACTAGCTGTTCCTTCTGCCTGTAATGCTTTTCCCCCTAAACTTTGCATGACCACTATCTTTGTCATTTAACTCTCAGTGTAAATGTCACTGAATTTTTTAAAATTTAAGTATCATTTATATACAGTCTTCTATTGGTTTCAAGTATACAACACAGTGGTTCAACAGTTTATTCATATTATTAAATCTTCACCCCCACTAGTGCATTTATGATCTGTCAACATAGGAAGATGTTACAGATCACTGACTATATTCTCCATGCTGTACTACTATTCCCATGATCAACTTATATTATGATTAAGAATTTTTGTGCCCCTTTATCCCCCTCACTTTCCACACCTATGTACCCCAGCCCCTCCCCCATGGTAGCCATCAGTCTCTTCTCAGTGTCTATGATTCTACTGCTATTTTGTTCATTTTGTTTTGTTTTGTTTTTAGATTCCACAAATAAGTGAAATCATATGGTATTTGTCATTCTTCCCCTAACTTATTTCGCTGAGCATAATACCCTCTAGGTCCATCTATGTTGTTGTAAATGGCAGGATTATTTTTATGGCTAAATAATATTCCGTTGTGTTTATCCATTCATCTGTTGATGGACACCTTGGTTTGCTTCCATATCTTGGCTATTGTAAATAATATGATAATAAACATAGAGGTGCATGTATCTTTTTGAATCAGGGATTTTGTTTTCTTTGGGTAAATTCCTAGAAATGGAATTACAGGGTCATATGATATTTCTATTTTTAGTTTCCAGAGGAGCCTCCATACTGCTTTCCACAGTGGCTGCACCAGTTTGCATTCCCACCAACAATGTAGGAGGGTTCCCTTTTTTCCACATCCTGGCCAACACTTGTTATTTCATGTTTTGGATAGTACGATTCTAACTGGTGTGAGATAATGTCTCATTGCAATTTTAATTTGCATTTCCCTAATGATAAGCAATGTGGAGTACCTTTTCATGTGCCTATTGGCCATCTGTATTTCTTCTTTGGAGAAATGTCTGTTTAGATCCTCTGCCCATTTTTTAATCAGGTTATTTGTTTTTCTGGTGCTGAGGCACATGAGTTCTTTTTATATTTTGGATGTTAACCTCTTATCAGATAAATCGTTTACAGATATATTCTCCTGTACCATAGGATGCCTTTTTGTTCTGCTGATGGTGTCCTTTGCTGTACAGGAGCTTTTTAGTTTGATGTAGTCCCACTTGTTCATTTTTCATTTTGTTTCCCTTGCTGCAGGAGATGTGTCTAGGAAAAGGCTGCTCATGTTTACATTCAAGATATTTTTGCCTGTGTTCTTTTTTAAGTTTTATGGTTTCACGTCTTACATTTAGGTCTCTGATCCATTTTGAGTTTACTTTTGTCTATTGAGTTACAGAGTAATCCAACTTCATTCTTTTGCATGTAACTGTCCAGGTACAGAGTAATCCAACTTCATTCTTTTGCATGTAACTGTCCAGGTTTTCCAACACCAGTTGTTGAAAAGGCTGACTTTTCCGCATTGTATATTCATGGCTCCTTTATGGTCCATTAATTGACCATGTATGTGTGGGTTTATATCTGGGCTCTCTACTCTTTTCCATTGATCTATGGGTCTGTTCTTGTGCCAGTACCATGCTGATTTGATTACTGTGGCTTTATAGTATAGCTTGAAGTCATGGTGTGTAATTCCCCACCTTTGTTCTTCTTTCTCAGGATTTCTTTGGCTATTCTGGGTCTTTTGTGACTCCATAGCAAGTTTAGGATTATTTGCTTTAGTTGGTTAAAAAATGTCATTGGTGTTTTGATAGAGATTGTATCCAATCTGAAAACTGCTTTGGGCAGGATAGCATTTTGATAAATGTCACTACATTCTTTACCCAAAATAAAGTAGCTGCTAGGTCATGGTCACCACATCTGGCAAATAGTTTATCTGATATTTCCTTTTGTTTTTTTGTTTGAATGTTTACTTTCTGTCTTGTTCACTGCTGAATTCACCCATACATCAAAGAGTGTTTGGCTCTCAATAAATATGTATTTAATGAATGGATGAACCTTACTTTCCCATCTCTGTGCCTTGTCCTCAACACTGGACAGTATTCCTGAAGAAGAATAATAGGACCAGTGACCACAGGTGAATTTTGTTGGTATGGAAACAGGAGAGCTTATGAACACTAAGAGAGAATGCCTTGACTAGAGTCATTGTTGGAGTGTCTTTGTTGAATGACTATTAAGAGACAAGGTCAATGAAGATCTTCAACATCAAATTAAGAAAGTTTGGATCAAATCTTATACATTATAGAGGCCTCTTTTTAAACCTAGGGGAACATAGACTGTGAACTCCATTAGGTCAATGATGTTTGTTTTGGTCACTACTCTTAACCCAATATCTAGAACACATTTAGGTGCTCAATAAACAGTTGAAGACATAAATGAATTAATGAATGAACATGGTATAATCTTTAGGATTCTTTGTTTGGAAATAGTTTATAAGACCAAATAGAGATTAGAAGACTCTATAAAATAGAATTTCTGAAAATCCAGAAAATGGATTACATTTAAGTGATTTATAAAAATCCAGGTTCTTGTGCCTTTCCTAATGCCTACTGAATCATCTAAAACAGGGATCAAGAATCCAAATGTTATGAGTTTCTTGTGTTTCTTATATGCACACCAAAGTTTGAATGATTGCCCAAGAAGGGGTATGATGATGAAAGATTTAAAGTAGGATCTATATTTGAGGAAATTAGTGAAATACAAGTTTCCAGTATTTTGCAAACTAGAGGGAAAAGTCAAAATGACTGTTGTCAACCTGGCAGGCAGAGAGTGATCCCACCATAGTAGAATATAGGAGATGTGTGAATCAGTATGAAACGTTCTCCTCATTTTAAAAACGTAATAGATTTTCACCTTCGGAAGACAACATAAAGGCATGTGTAATGTGAAATGTGAGTCTAAGCTAAGAAAATTACGTGTTCCCAAAACCACAGCAGTTACAGCACTGTAATAAGTAATAAAGGTATTTCCAGGGCATTCCCTAGTGTGAGAGTGCTAAAGACAAATAAGTCTCATTTCCTATTGTCAAAACCTGTATTAAAGGCATGTTATTCCTATTTATTTCATAGTAAAAGCATTGTATATGTCTCAGTAAATAGCTCTTTGTGCAATAGATCCTTGAAACTGGCTTCCTCCCAGCCGTAAGACAGATATAACATTGGAGCAATTCTAGAAAGCAAGAAAGGAATGTCAGAGATCTAATTTGAAGAAAGAGCTGAATGTAAATGTCTCCAGTAAACAGTAACATTTTAGAAAGTTGTTCGGTTTTCCATAGTTCAGGTTTTATTCATAATTCTTAGGCTTTAGAATCTAGAATACATACTTAGAATCATATTTTTTATGTAAAGATGGGCTATGTCCAGTAAATGCTGCTCATGAAATTGAATGCTTAAAACATGGAACTACTTCCAGCACATGTTAGCTTCTGTATTTTGTGTTATGAGGAACCTGACATTTAGAATACCCAGTGAATTGAATACCCAAAAGTAAATTAGCCCTGCCCCACATGATGGACAGATGTCTAATATATACTTGTAGAATGGTCATCATAAAATCCCAAGTTCCTCTTGTCAGTTTCCAATCAATCACTTTCACGTGAGAGAAGTAAAATAAGGAAGGTCAGCTGAAAGGAGTATTGAAACCTGCCTACAACTAAACTTCTGAGA
>JAVSCE010008213.1:0-45429 GCA_032199065.1 Smutsia gigantea | reverse complement strand
AAAGAAAAGAAAAGAAAACAAACAAACAAAAAAACACCCACCAGGAGTAGATTCTGTGGGAATGCTGTAGGTGGCGCTGTTGCCCGACTATTCCGCAGCCATGGCCACGCCGCTCCGCAGGGCCCTTTGTCACTCTGGCCGGAGTGGGAACGAATGGGAGGCTGTTGATCTCAGTCAGAAGTGAAGTACGGCCACGCTTCCTCAGTCGCCAGGTAAGGCATCTCAAACTCCCCAGAACTCCCAGCCTGCTGGGCTGAGTGTGCCAGGCGATCCGGCTCCTCCACTGGGCTCCTGTCTCTTTAAGACCGCTGAAGAAAGCCCACGCTTTTTTTTTTTCCTTCCCGGGAGCCGGCTGCAAGCACTCTGGCACGTTCCTGCTCATATCCTGCCCCTCTGTCTCTCCAATCTCTGCTACACTGCACGATGTGGGTCAGTGCTCCGTGCGCGCATCACCAGGGCTGGCTACTTCGCAGGGTGTACTTCCACCCCCTCCCGGCTCTGAATCCTCTACTCCTGCTGGTGCGCTGGGTTGGGGGAGTGCCCCGGTCCCACTGGGTCGTGGCTCCGTATCTTACCCGCCTCTTGGGGTGCCAAGACCTCTCGGGTGTAGCTGCACGCTGTGCGCTTTCCGGTGTATTCCGGTCTCTCTTTTAGGAATAGATGTATTTGTTGTATTTTCGTAGATAAATATAGTGTTGGGAGGAGATTTCTGTCGCCCTGCTCACGCCGCCATCTTCCTGGAAGTCTGGACTTTCCTTTTTAAAAACTTTTTATATTAATATAATTTAGTGTTTGTACAAAAGATGCAGTAATAGTACAAAAAATTCGTTTGTCAATTGTTACCATTTTGCCCTATTTGCTTTAATGTTCTCCCTCCTTTCTCTCCCATCCTCTCTATGTATATGCGTATTTTTTTCTGAATCATTTGAGAATAAGTTGCATTTATCACATTCCTTTACATCTTAAAAAAAAATGATAGTATCCTACACAATCAATACACACTTACCAAATTTAGGAAACACAGCATTGATGCAATACTTACGTCTAATCTACAGCCCATTTTCCAATTTTGTCAGATGCCCCTATGATGTCCTTTATAGCAATTCTTTCTCATACCAGATCCATTTCAGGCTCAAGTATTACTGCTTTTGTTGCGTCACAGCATTAGTTGCCACGTCTTTTTAGTATCCTTTAATCTGGAACAGTTATTGTGTTTCATGATATGGTATTTTGAACAATAAAGACCAATTGTTCTGTAGATGGTAACATTCCATTTTGACAGGTTAAGGATGCATTTTGCAGCTAGTGAGGTTCTAACTAGGAGAGACCAGGAGAGATGAGATGCACCAGGACAGGGACCCCAGGAGCTGGGGGGTCCTGGGCCGTCTGCTGGGTCACTGTGTGGCAGAGGACGGAGGAGCAGTGTGCCAGGCCCAGAAGGACCACAGAGCTGGAGTTCCCTCAGGCCTTGTCTCTTCTCCCCGGCTCACCCCAAACACTGAACAAGTAAGATGAAGCTGAAAGAATGTTCCTGAACAACAGTAAAAAACAAAGTTTAAATTAACACTGCCCAGAGGGTTGAGTCATTTTTTCTTCTCCCTCTTAACAAAATGAGATTATAAAATGTTGTTGCCCTATAAAGAGTCAATTAGAGTTTACACTCAAAAATACAGTGGAAAAGTTATTACAGAGATCTGTTGACAGGTAATAATAAATATTTTCTTTCAATGTTGTGACATTTGTCATATTTGGCATTTTAAGAGTCTCATGCTCTACCGACTGAGCTAGCCGGGCGGTTGTATTTGGCATTTTAAAAGTTATAATTAATTGTGACACTTTCTCATTCTACATATTCACTTATATATACTTTTTATTCATAAATTTGTATTTATATTTTCATAAACAGAGCCTCAGATGTTGAACAGGCTTCAGGCCCCCAAGTTCTAGATTTATCACTGCTATTACAGGTAAAGAATACTTATAATCATAAAGCTAATAGGCCAAAAGAGAATAATTTTTAAAATCCTTAATCAAGCCAAAAAGAGTATGAAAAGAAAAAGGAACACAGACCAGAACAGTCAAAAAGCACATGTAAGTGGGTTGGCTGAAACTCAAATATATCAGCAATTAAACTGACTGTAAACAGACCAATTGCTTCAATTAAAAGAATACTTTCAGACTGGAATAAATAAAATATAACCCTGTTATACATTACTTAAAATACATATGTATAAAAAGTATACTCAAGAGGGAACAGGAGAAAGGAGAGAGGCCTCCACATCATATGCCTAAGTTTTTGTTTTTGTTTTTTTTTTTAGGAGAGCAAGCAAGGCAGAGGCTTTATTTAGAGAGAAAGCAAGAGGACAGAGCTCCTGGCTCATGCCAGGAGGGGACAAGAGAGGCCCCTCATATGCCTAAATATTTAAAAAGGATGAGTCAAGTTCTTTATTAGAGAAATGCAAAGTGAGACAACATTAAAATACACTTTCTCACCTATCAGATATTTAAAAATCACTAAAGTATTAAAAAGTGTATTCTATTGGTGAAGCTGTGGGTAACAGGCACTCTTGTATGTATATTGAATCAGCACAAGTGGGATGCAAATTAGTACAACCCTTCTGTAAGTGAATCTGGCAGTACCTCAAAAAATGACAAGAGGCATTTAGCTTTTGACTCAGCCACACCACTTCCAGGAATCAACCCTGAAGATAAACCTACATCATGAGAAATACACATGCACAAGGTGATTCACTGAAGCACTGTTAATTGCAAAATATTGGAAACATCAAGTGTGATACACACAGGAGTGGTTGAATGAACTCTGGCTGACCACACCATGGAGTATTATGTAGCTCTAAAAATGAATGAGGGTGAACTCTATGAACTGACTGGCAGCAACTTCTGGGACATCTGTTAGATGGAAAAAGCAAAGACTATCTATAATATGCTACCTTTCATGCAAAAAAGAAGGGAATCTAAGAACATTTATATATTTGTTCATTTGTGTAAAAAAAATTGCTGGAAGGATAAACCAGACATTAATGAGAGCAATTACCTACACCGGTGGTGGGGCAGGATGGGAAGAATGGGAGAATGGAGGTGGGATACTGCGGTAGAGGGAAGGGTAAGGCTTCTTCCAGTATACCCTTGTATGGTTTTGACTTTAGAACCTAGTGATGTTTTACATAACCAAAAAATAAAATACACTCAACCAGGGTGTGGGGGGGAACACAAAACGGAAAAAATAAGTGAATCTAACTGTCTTATAAATAATCTAAATACACTGAAGGGCTTGAGGAAGAAAAGAACCTAAGAAACCTTGAAAGGTAGTGTATTTTCAGGCTCGTTTTAAGCTAAAAGATAAAAGGAACTATATACAAATACAACATTTTACTTAGTAAGTTTGTTTCTCTTAAAAGTATGGGTTAATGTTTCTTAAAATACTGTATGTGTATTCCAGGACTGGGCAATAAGTGTATTTTGGATAATGAGTCTCAGGTTTCTCTTCTCGTGAAGAAATTGAGTTATAAATAATGAAAGGGAGGCGGCTAGAATGAGGTCTATGGTGTTGGATTAGATTCAGAAGTATCAATGTGAATCCATAGTTTTAGTGTATTACAGATACATACAGAACTAGAAGTGTGTGTGTACCTGCATATATTTTCCTGGCCCTGTTTGCTAAGAGGGTCTAAAAGCAGTGAGTCACTGCAGCAGAAATGAGTTAAGTATACCTGGCACACAGATTATTGTTTCTGAATACCGGTCTGCAATACAAGGAACCAGGGCTCCTTGGAGCTGTCCCCCAGCGTAAGGGGCTACATTCTCACAGCATGTGGACGCTGCAGGCCACATCCTAGCTCCCTACCGCCACCCCTGCAAATAGCCAATCCTTGGCCACTCCTCAGCTGTCTGCTCAGGAAGGCAATTCCTGGGAAGGGGACTGTGCAGGCCTTAGAGAAATGTCGGTCCCAGGTACCTGCAACGTGGTCTAGAAGGAACAGCTCTTGGCCAGCAGGACTCCTTTCCCAGGGGTAGGGGACACTGGCTGGAGAAGGTGGGAGAGGAGACCTCCAGAGCACAGGACCCAGGACAGGCACCTTTCAAGAGAAGAATAAATGAATTTAGTATTTTACAAGATTTGAATTGTATCTTCTTTGTTTGGGCTGCTCATGATCCTTGGGCCTTTCAGGGTCACTGGTGTTACTGGTTTTAATATTTGGTTTTCCAAAGGAAATTACTCAAGGGCTTAACATGGACTTCTGGCACCACTTAAAGTATGAACTGCCTATTGGCAACAACTATAGCTGATGCACTGGGGTGGAATACTGGAATTATTATTTTTTTTTATGTTTTACATATTTACATCAGGGTTAATAAAAATCATCCATAACTTGGAAGTCACTGAGGGCCCTTTCAAGGCCATGCGCCTAAGGGTCAAGTGCCACTCTAGGGAAAGAGGGCTCATTCGACTCGCCACTTACTTGGGTAGGACCAGGCCCTCTCGGTGGAGAGAGAGGCTAATGCAGGGAAGGCTGCACATGGTTTCTGTCCCGCAGAAAGGACAACCGCCCTGAAGGACATGAAGTAGCCCTGTTATGTAACTGCCTTCTTGTGGAACATTCCTTTTCCTGCCGGCATTCACCTCTCACCTATCCTCCCCCGAACCGGCTCCGGCAACCTGCCATTCCCTCATCCTTGCGTCCAGCATGCTCTATTGTCTGAGTCATTTCACGTTTTGAAATGTATGCTTTGTCAGGCTCATGCTGAAAGAACATAAAAAGAAAAGGTCACCATCGCCGAAACCATTATTTATTTCTCTTGTGGATGTACTGTTCAAAGTTTTAGACCTGAATAAAATTATTCTATTTAGGTGAAATTCTGGAGGAAGAAAAAAAAAAACTGCAGGGTGAGAAAACAGCAGTGACTGTCTGGGCTGAGAGTGATGTATGGACTACAAGGGACACTGGAGGAAACTGGGGTGACGGAATCGTTCACTATCTCACATGACTGCCGAAACTCACAGAAATGTACACTTGAGAGAGCGGAATTCATGACATGTAAATTATACCTAAATTTTTTAAATGAAAAGCGCTGGTCTCTTAAAATTGAATGCCATCTAATATTCCACCAGATCACATGCTTATGTGATGTTCATGATCAAGTAACTGGCCGTCGCCTAGGAGACAGAAAGCTCGTTTTTAAGAAAGTGTTAAGTCTAGCATTATACACTTAGGGAGAGATTACTTCCAACATAACTGAGGCAAAGGGAGTGGTGGTACGTGACACAGAGGGTCACTTAGGCACGGCTCTCATGTAAAGGAAATTTCCTACATCCGTGTCCCCCTGCTTACACCCTGGTTCTGTGCTCTGAGGGGTTGCAAAGCTCCACCGTCATTGTTCATTCATCTCCTACGGTCATGTGTTACGAGCACATCAGAATCTTTATTGGGCTAAAAACGGAGAAGTCCTGAGGTCACCTTCACCTTGGTCACTGTCCGGTTTTAATAACCATCAAGAGATTGGTTGCTCTGTTTTTTAACTCCCTCAACTAGCAAGAAACCCAGCCTGAAACCCACCAAGCCACTTAATTAGTCTCTAGACAAAAATTCAACCTGTAACTAATACATAGTATTGTTTGGTGTTTTCAAACAGTATAGCCTTTACATGTGTGCACACAACTGGTCATTCATCCTCTTTGGGGTGAAATTACTGTGTTGTTAGATTGCTGTTCCCCTGGGAGGAAGTTCTCCTTGCCACTCCCTTCAGCTATGTGGAACTGCTCCTTTCCCACCAACACTGGCTACATTTAGACTTACAAATTTTTAAGTAGATGGGCAGGGAAATTGTATCTCTTTGTTGCTTGAGTTCTAGGGGCAGCTGAGCCTTGTAAATTACTTAACCACACCCTTGCCTGCTTTTTAAAAACAGCTGTTTTCCTTATTGTAGCTCAGAGCTGTTTTCCTTATTGTAGCTCTTTAAACATTCTGGATATTAATCCTTTGTTAGTTATACCTGTGCGAATGCCTTCTCCCAGACTGAGGCTTAAATGTTTTCACTTTTTTGTATCGCCCACTGGACAGATTTTTTTTAACTTAAAAAAATAACTATTTGATGCCATGTGCAGCCTGCTTCCTGTGACCCTGGCCACCTTCCATCAGGATACTGCCTGTGGCCATGGGACAGGGATCAGGGCTCTTCAAGGACTCACCCTGCCAATGAAATACTCCAGCAAGAAGTGCTGGGTCACTGCTCCTCACAACCCATGGGCAGAGCTATGCCCACAGCCTTCCCTTCTTGAACACAAAGTTTTAATGTTGCCAGATGCGCTGATTTTTTTGGCCTGTTGCCTGTGCCTTCTCATACTGAGATTATTCATATACCACAACTCACCCACTTAGTTGTAAAACCATCACTGTTAATTCCAGAACATTCCCATCATCTCCCAAAGAACCCCCAGAATGAGGGAAGGCTGTGCACGTAGGGGGGAGGCGGGTGAATAGGGAATCTCCGAATCTTCCTCTCAATTCTGTGAACCTTAAACTGCTCTGAAGTCTTATCAAAAAGAGAGGAAAAGATATCCCATAGCTGTCACTGCCAATTTCCCTCCCACCTCACAGCACCTGATAGCCAGTATCTGCTTTCTGTTCCTTCTTTGCCTCTCTGGATTGGTGAAACTGTGTAGCTGGCTTCCTCACTCCTGTCCGAAAAGGGCACTTCATTCCCTCTCACCGCTTAACAATCTTCCATTCAAGGATATGTATGTTGTGTTTGTTTATCCACTCATCAGTTAAGGGACATTTGGTTGTTTCTACTTCTTGGCAATTAAGAGTAATGTTACTATAAACATTCACATACTACGTTGAATCATCTCACATACATATCTAGGGGGTGGCATTGCTGAGACCTGTTTAACACTTTGCCAACTGCTCAATTGTGTTCCAACGTGTCATGCCTTTTACAGTTCCACCAGCAGTGAGGGCTCCTATTACTTCACATACTGTTTTTTTGATTACTGTCTGTCAACTTCCACGGGCAGCCCCAGTGGCCAGCTGCAAAGGAGTGTAGTCATCCTTGGAAAGCTCGAGCCCTTCCCAGCAAGCCCACCTCAGTTGGATGAGGCTGAAGGAATCAGGGCGGCTAAAGATCAACAAGGTTTGATCGTTCTAGAGCTTTCTTTGCACCTCCCTCAGAAATGGTTCTGCCTCATTTATCCACCCAACCTTTCACATTCAACAGTTCCTCCCCACCCCCACCCCACTGTGCCCAGTGAGGGGGCAAAAGGGAAATAAAAGTGAGGGGTCTGGGGTTCAGAGTCCATTAAGTCACACTCCCAGCCTGAGTCTTCGGGGACCTTCTACTCAGGATGCGTCACAGTTTGGAAGGGCAAAAACCACTTGGAATGCTCAGGGCCAACACTGGATCAAGCAAAGAGCAGAGGACAGAGGCACCCCACACCAGGTACAGATGCTTGGCACTTCAAAGAAGGGGTCTTGTACTGACGGGTAAGATACATCATTATTAAAGTCCACGAACTCTTATCACAGCAGGTTGGAGGCACGGGACAATAGAAAACAAGGAAATACAGAAATCCAGTGTGCTAGTCGTCTCTCAGTTTGCCAGACCCTCTGTTCAAAGGTCAAACCTTGAGCAGTTTGATTAGATGCAAGGAACAGGTGAGCCAAGTTGGGGGAAACAGTTCCAATGAAAAAAGAAGTCTCAAGCTATGAATATGTGAATTCAAAAAGAAGTCTTCTTGATCCACCTGGCAAAGAGAGGGGCTACTGGGGCAAGCTGCTCACCTCCCCAACCCTGGGCAGAGGTGCTATGGACAGCACCCCCCGCAGGACCCTAGTAACAGGAGGTGACATGCTTGCCCCTTTACCAGGCATCTAGTGCAGCTCCCTGGGAGAAAATCCGGGGGGGATGCCAGATTTGAAGAACCAAGTTCAGACGTTAAAACACTCTGGCTCTTTAACATTTTCTCTTTTAAAATGCTGGTATCCACCTTGTTTTCAAACCTTGCCTGGACCCAACCTGGTCCGCCAGCCAGAGTGCGACCTGGGGGCTACCTTCCTCACTGATTCCCTCCCTGCCCCTCCACCCAGCACGGCGCACATACCCATATATTTATTCTGAATTAAAGGATCACACCAACACGTATTTCCATGGAAAAACCCTCTTGTTTATTTGATTAAACAAAAATAAAATAAGCTGCATAGGAACAATTTTAAAGTCCAAAGAGACACCAACTTTGTTTTAAGGCTGCAGTAGCTGATACAGCATCTCCTTGCTACCTTCTCCAGCCTTCTCTGTGGACCACAGCGATACATTCAGAAACCTGTTAGCTAACACAGGGGTTTTTGAACACTTTTCCATTGGTTCGTCACCTGCTCATTGCCTGTCATGCCTGCGGCCTGCAGTATACCATTTAAAAGTAAAAATCCAGAGGGGGGAAAAAAATCCACCTTAAACAAAAACCCCCTTTAAAGGTTTGGGGAAAAACCTTTGTTTCCCCTTCCACTTAACTGATGGCATCTGTACCACCATTGTGATGCCCATTTTTAGAAAGTGTCAAGAGGCAGTTGGCACCCCAGATGGGCTTCCAGGATGGTTTCTGTGGGCCAGGGAGCTATTCTGGTGGTACAAATAATTCCTTTCATCTTGCCTGCCTTGGACAAGAAAAAAAAACAAAAACAAAAACAACCATAAAAGGTTTAACTTAGTCATGTAACATCAGGCCACCCACCCACATTAATTTCTCCAATTCTGCATTTACCTTTCTTATAAAACAACAGTAACAGGAAAAAACCCAAACCTCAATCAAGCCATGTGTTCTACACTTAAAGAATTTTTGCTGACCCGGGCATGACAGCTAATGGATAGTATTAAGCAAGATTCATAAAAAAAAAAATACTAACAACCCTCCCACCCACCCAAGTATACCTAACATGCTAGTTAAAACAACGCCCTTACTTACCCACCCCACCCTTCTCACCTGCATTGATTTTAGGGAAGAGAAAAAGAGACACCTCACACCACCCTAAAACAAGATCACTCCAGAAATGTGAAAAATCTTCCTCTGAAGAAAGGCTTACACAGACTGCTAGAAACACACAGAACTATTACAGAGCTGGTGATTTAAAGAAAGTAAACTCTTTGCTACACATGTTAACATTCAGTCAGTGTGCTCTGAGATAGAGCCTTAAGAACAATACTACCTGAGCTTGTAAGTTAATACAATCATTAAAAGAGGTCTAAGACCGTGTGGATACACAAACTTTTAGAACCATTACTGGTTAAATGATGATGGAAAACATCCCACCAGGCTGGCTTATTAACCCGTAAGATCAGTTTTTAAAATAGACATCATTGAGGTATTTCTTCACCACAACATTTTAAACCCAATTCACAATAGTTTAACAGTGGTCTTAAGGCCCTCCCTTCCAACCTGAACAAAAATGAACTAGAGGAAGAGGAGCGGTGGAGAGGCAATACAGTATATATCATGGTAATGTGCTTTTCAACGTTATCAAGTATTTAATAAAAAAGCAAAGGAAAACAACCCGTCAACATGTCACCTTTGGTAGAAAAAAACCATACACTTCACCAGTCCCTGCTCAGTAAAACAGTGACTGCTGTGATGCCACAGTGAAGAACGTCCTGCTGGGTCCAGAAGAGGTCCGATACAATCCCAAAGCCTACAGGATTCTCGTTCCCTTCAAATACTTGATGTTTCCAACTAGACCCTTAGAATTGCTCCTAATAGGGTGTATTTTTGCAGATATTCAAAATACAGATAAAATATTTTTCTCTTGAAGAGAGAAAGAGACCTAAAGGTCTTTATTTAAGTCCTCAAATAGGTCAGATGAACCAGCAGTTTCATTAATACTGAACATGGTTATGGTGCACATAATTCCTAGTGAGGGGGGAAAAGCCCTGATTGGTTAAGAAATAATTGGATTTATGACTGTATTTGCCTGAGTGTAGAATATTTGGGGTCAAAGTTTCTTTTTCAAGGTCAATCATAAATGTTTCTCCTGGGAAAAATAAATTCTGGTTTTATGAAGGCATCTTCTCCTAGAGGTAGCTCCCCCTTCCACCCACTCCCCGGAGGATTAATGCTATTCTTTTCAGAGACCCGTCAGATGCTAACACGAGGTAGATGACTTTTGCCAAAATTGAGGTAGAAACTGAACAAAAACCAACGGTGTGGTGTAGTGTGGAGGGGTGTGTGCGTCCTGTGCCCCTGGCCTGCAGGAAGCCAGAGAAGCCAAAGAGACTACGGAGGTCCTGGCTCCACGGTATCACACGCAAGTCTGAGAGAGTTTGGACTTTTCTACAGCCCCAGACTGCTGGAAACTCATCCAGAGTGATGTTTTAAATAAATACCCTAAATAGTTTTTGGCACCATTGGATTAAAAAAAAAGGAAAGTAAGAAAAACAAGCCTATTAACTTTGGCATATATTTCACTATCTACCAGAACACAGCAATCTTAGAATCTTCCAAAGAGGAAGATAACACTTAATACAGACAGTATTCTGCTGCTTCAAGCCTAAAAGACTTCCCGCCTCATACAATTAAGCTTTGGCTTAACTAGAATAAAACAGAATGAGCCAATCTCAAGTTATTAGTTATTATCTTCCAACTCCATCACAAAGTGCCTTAAGCTGGCAACTTTTTTGGCCCAACATGTAATTTAGATTCTGTTTATGGTACCTTGTATGTGTTTCCCCAAATAAGTTAGACTTAAAAGGGCATCCATCAATCAAAAAGTTAGTGCACTTGGGGTACTGCCCAGGCCCCTGGGCTCCAGCCAGCTCCCGGGCCACCAGCCAGCACAACACAGTGCAGGTCTCTGACACAGCATTGCTTCTCGCAACCACATTTACAGAGGAATCTTTTTTTTTTAAAGATTAACACTTTTGAAATGTTAAGTCAGTGTCAACCAAAAGAGGTTTGTTTTTAATCTGTGGGTTCTGTACATTTCCTTCAACCATCTCCATACCCAGACACATATACTACCCAAATCCAGTTGGCATCTCCCGGCATAAACCGACCGGCACCCACCCCACGCCACCTGCCAACTGACCAGATCAGACATCCATGGTGTTAACTATCTCAACAACACATGTACGCAACAAAATATTTTATCCTCCTCTCAAAGCACCCAGGACCTTCTCCTCTCACTGTTCAAGACTCCCGCTCTGACCCAATTCCTTCCTACCCTGGCATCGCTTCAAAATGGGTAGGAGACACACCTTTAAATACACCTACTTCTAACAAGTCTCGCTCACACCAGGGAGTTCCAAGTGTTGGCTTTCTTTGATTTGGAGCATCCCACACTGTACGATAAACTCCAAAGTGCTTGGCACTAGTCCCTCCCTGTGAGTCAGAAGTCCATCATGGGCAGCCACATGTGGCCAGTGTTTTAAAAACAAAAGCTTCCCCAGTAAGACCATGTTTCTTAAATGGCAGTGATGCACAAGTCTGGGTGCAGAAAGGTAAAGAGGTGTACCACTGAGGGTAAAGAGGCAGAATCACCCATCTACACACTCGTCTCAGGCAAGGACCACTAGCTTTAAGCCTGCAAATTGGTCAATCAATTAAGACCTGATTGGTTCAGCCATGTGTGGACACCCTGGCTTTACAGCCGTATCTACAGAAAAATGTTAAATGAGCAGCTTTAGTTACTGCTGCTCATCAAGAATATTTCTCACTCAAGTCCCAAGATTTCCCCACATGGGAGCAAAATGGGAAGGAATAGAAGTTGACAGGAAAACGCAGGACGACTGCCTGAACGACTCCCCAGAGATCACAACCTAGGTTTCTGAAAACATTTTTAAGAAACCTTCAAGATCCATTTCCCCAACAAAAGTATTTTTTAAGCATTTAAAACCAGTTGTCTTTGGCATTTAAAGGGCAATTTGTTGGGTGGCTGGAAAGCGAGGGAAGAATAGCACCAAGTTATTCCAAAATGCACAAACCATAAAAATGTTCAATTACACGAGCTCTTTACCAAAGACCTTAGAACTTAGGAGGCAAAATAATAAACAGCAACTGAGTAGGAACTGGGAAAGGGTTCACTATTAAATTCAAGAAAAGGCCCTTTGACAGAACAGGATTTCCTGATGCCTCACCACCTGCCAGGAGGCAGCAGTTTGAAGCTGCTTTCCAATTTTTGGATCTTTCATTGCGTGTAGTTCTTCTTTACGAAGTTTTGGCCTGTTTTGGTCACTCAGAAACCCTAAAACTAAAGCAATGGAAAGAGAAAGGTACCTACGTGGTCAACGAAGTAACTGTCCAAAAAAGCTGGCTGGGAAAAGCAATTTGATTGACTTGCAACACTGCCCCCATCATCTCCTTTTCTTTTGGGATGACAGAAAAAAATTGCTCCATTTGTTAGTTTATTCTGTTCATTTAAAACTACATCATATTACAAGAGGAAATCCTCTTTAATACAACAACAGAAACTGACTTGTTAGTCTTTCTGTTTAAACACAAGGTCTCCCTGCAAGCCAACACTGTCTGCAAGTACCTCACCCTCTCGGGGTGCGCTCTCTTGAATTTGGTTCCTAGGTCAGTGTTTGGGGGAACACAGGGACCCATATGGGCTCTGACAAGCAGGATTCAGCTATACTGACTTTCCACTTGGAAGACAGAGAATGCTCAGAAGCACAAGATTTTGTACCCAAGTCTAGCTTACTATACACACCGACCCTGTAAAGTGACAGATGCCACCCCCAAGTCTGCAGTGGGAGCCTGGCTTAAATTTCCATTCTTTGGTACCGAGGTATATAGGTTTAACGAAAGATATTATGTCCTACATTTCAGGCTGGGACAATTTGGTTTACAAATCCTTTACATTCAAAGGCCTTTGGGGAAAATTTCATGTCAACCATGAGGTCCTACAGCATGGCCTGGTAGCAAACAACACTGTCAAGGTGACCCCTGTGTCAAGGTTAACATGAGCTGGGGCTGTTCCTATTAATTTGACTTTCAAATAGCCTATTTCCCTGAACTTTCAAAGCAGGAAAAAATTGTGCTTTTAAAATAAAAGTTCACTTTTTGCCTACTCTTCTTAGGAAAAGAAACACCTGACATCCACAACATTCAACCTAGGGGTGGAGATGGACCCCCACCTCCCGCAGTTTGGGGGTACCTTGCTTCTTTCTCATACTCCCTGCTGACTACCTCGGCCCGTGCCGGCCCACAGTACATCCATGCACCAATCTGCATCTGAACACCCTTTCTGAGAATGAAGTTGATTTTCTTCTTCCTTCCACTTAACTCTTTATAACCACCCACAAACTAAGAATACTTAACTTCTGAGAATACTTTTACTCAAAAAATCCTGAACTACATCTAGTTTTTAGAAACCAAAGCATGAGAAGAAGGTTCTTTGGGAGGTGGTGTGTCATTTTCAGCTTTACGATTCTGGTGTAAGATAGCAACACACACACACACACCCTCCCTTAAAAGAAAAAAATTACATACCCTAAAATATGAATGGTCTGCTTTTCCTGGCTAGCAAGCCACAGCCACATCTTCTAGGAATAAGAAAAGATGCTGAAGAGGATAACAAACACTGAGGTATAAAAGGAGAACACAAGAAAGTTCTCTGTTGCAGCATTAAAAGAAGAAGAAGAAAAAAGAATTTCCCAAAAAGATAAAGATCACACAACACAATCTAACCCCATAAACACAGTATTCTCAAGAACACAAATACTCTATAATTAAGCATTTTAAATCCTATTTCCCATGTTTTATAGACTTTTGTTTTTTACTTAGTAGTTTTTCGTGTTTCCTTGGCTCAACCTACAGAATACACCCACCCCACACATCCAGTGCCCTCCCAGCTGCAGAGATGCGAGGCTTGTGCGTATCAGGCCCCGCAGAAGGGGAGTGGGGGGAGCTCCACTGAGCCGGGGGCGGAGGGGGGGTGGGGGGGGGAGGGCAGAGGGCCTGCTGGAGAAGGAAATGTAAAGATTTATGAGGTAGATAGAAAGTATCACTTCACAGGCTCAATCCCTGCAGAAAAGATAAGTACATTCATCTGTAAAAAAATAAAGATGAGGTAGGACTTAAGCAATGTTGTACTTTCTTGTTCTCTTTAAACAAAAAGAAAAAAAGAAAATTTCCCTGAGACTGTTTCTTCTTTGAAATTCTAGAGAGAGAGGGAGAGAGACGTACACAGGCACACCCCCAACACGAAGCCTAGACTGTGCGATCAGAAGATGAGGATGCGGTTGTTACCGAAGTCCACCACCACGATCATCCCGTCGGGCGTGACGGCAATGCCCGAAGGGCGGTCCATCTGCCCAAAGCCACTGCCTTGAGTCCCAAACTTGCACAGGAAGCTGCCATTGGACTCGAACATCTGCACCCGGTGGTTCCTGGAGTCGGCCACGATGATGCGGCCCTCCTGGTCCACGGCCACGCCCTGGGGACGCAGGAACTGGCCAGCGCTCGTGCCCTCCGAGCCCAGGAAGCGGGCTGACTGGCAGTCGGGGTGAATGACCAGGAGCCGATGGTTGTTGAAGTCGGTGACCACCAAGTGGCCCTCGTGGTTGAAGGCCACCCCCCGTGGGGAGTCAAAGTGCTTCCAGAGAGCCCCCTCGAAGCCATACTTATTCAGGAAGACTCCATCAGGCCCGAAAAGCTGGATCCGGTGGTTCCGAGTGTCAGAGACCAGGATCTTGCCCTCCGAATTCACTGCCACATCCCAAGGGTAGTTGAACTGCCCGTTCTTGGTTCCCTTCTCACCAAACTTAAGGAGGAACTGGCCCTCGAAGGTGAAGATCTGGATGCGATGATTGTCCTTGTCAGCCACCACAATCCTGCGGGCTGCGTCGCAGGCCACCCCGGCGGGCCGGTCGAACTGGCCAGGCCGGGAGCCCAGGCTGCCAAATTTGTGATGGTAGGTGCCGCAGGGCTGGAACACCTGGATGCGGTTATTGCTGCGGTCGGCCACCACGATGTAGCCCTCCTTGTCCACGCTCACCCCCCAGGGCCGGCAAAGCTTGCCGTCACTGTCGCCCTCACTGCCGAAGGTCAGGCCCGGCAGCCCGATGCCCGCATAGCTGCGGCCCGACTTGACCAGTACCTTGAAGGGACTGTTTTCGATGTGCTGGTTGCACATGGTGACAGACACGAGGTGCTCGCCCTCCAGCTGGGGCCGGTAGCTGACCACGTAGGTCCCATTCTGCTGGTCGCTCACCTCTGCCCCGAACAGGTTGCCATCAGGGCCTAGGACCACCGCTGACATCAGGTCCCCTCCTGAGAGGCGAGGCTCCCCATCGTGGTCATAGCCGATGACAGTGAAGGAGGCCACCTTCCCCTGGAGGGCCCGCTTGAGGCCGTCGCCCGTGGCTTTGGTGAGTGGAGCAAAGGCCCCGCTGCTGACGAAGCCAAAAGATTTGATGGCGAGGTAGAGTGCCTGGTCAGGAGGCGTAAACGTGACCCTGTCGTCCTCCTGGGGCTGCAGGAGGCTGCGCACTGCCTTCAGCTCCTGCACCTGGGCCAGCATGCGGTCCCGGGCCAGCAGGACATCCAGTGCCCTTCCCTCCTCCAGGACCTGCTGCACGGCACTGACGGTGCTCTCCAGTTTGTTGAGGTTCTGCCGCAGCTTCTCCACCTGCAGGTACAATGACTTGGCCTTCACCTGGCGGATCTTCTCCACCTGGAGGGAAAGGTGAGGGCAGGGAGACAGGATACACAAGAGGCTCAGAACCAAGCACAGAAGATGGCACAGAACCTGGCGCAAATCCCGAGAAGGCCATGGGCAAACCCACGTGGAGGGGCAGTCTACCCAAACAGCCAGGCACGCTCTTCGAAGTGCAGCATCCCAAGACCCCAGAAGGCTGAGGAACTGTTCCAGATCACAGGAGGTGACCTCATGCAACAAGCGATCCTGGGTTGGGGGTACAGTATTCAAAACACTGCTGCTGGGTTTGACTATGGACTGAGATTGGACACCAGTAGAGTAACACGACCAAGCATCCTGATTCTGACTAGAGCCTAATGTGAGACGGTTCTTGCTCAAAGGAAATAAGCATCCCAGTATTCAGGAGCAAAGGAGCACTGTGCCTCCAGCACCCAACTTACTCTCAACCACATATACACAAATGAAAAAAAGGATGAAAATGGGGCAATATGTACATAATTGGTAAATCTGGGTAAAAGGTGTATGGAGTTCCATTATTACTGCTGCCAACTTCTCTGTAAATCAGAAATTAAATAAAAATAAGTAAAAAACAGCCATCTAACAAATGTTCACTAAGCACCTCTCTGTGCCAGGCACTGGAGGTATACAATGACCTAGAGAAAACATGTATTTGCCCTCACACAGCCTATACTTGAAAATGGCAGGGATTAAGCAAGCGATTGAAGGAATGTAAGATAATTTCAGTAGTGCCAGGTGTTTGAGTGGAGACAGTGTTCAAGATAGTGAGTAGAGGCCTGACTATGACAGAGGGTTGTCAGAGACAGGTGGCTTTAAATAAGGTGGAGAGAAAAATGGCAGAAGAGAACCAGAGGCAGACCCAGCAGGCTTCCCAACTCCCCACAGCATGCATTTTCATTGCAGCTACACAGAGCACCCCAATTCCCTTGCAGATTCCTTCCCCTCTCTTGTGTGATGAGAAGGCTGTGTGTGTACAGGGAGTACAGTGATACAGTGAAGACTAAATTCAGGATTACAAATGCCCCTCTCTCCTTTTCTGCTGTCTTCAACTGTTTTCTCTCAGGTTTTAGAATCTTTCAACCTGAAAAGCCACACACCACAAATTTGGAGATGGTCAATTTTTTTGGCAACCGTTTTCCTGCATTATTTCCAAAGGGGCCCACTGCTCTAAAATGCTTTAATATACAGACATAGATTCTGATCTGCCGAAGGAATTCCTGCTTCTGAAGCTCTCAAACTGTGCTCTGGGAATACGGAATTTTGTCTGACCACGAAACAAGAGTCCTTTCTCCATTCTTTTGCATTAAGTAACTGAAAGTCCTTGAATTTTAAGTGATGCCCCCTGTGAAGGGATAAACAAGTCACCCAGCTAGTTCACACCGTTTTGCAGAGAAGACCATAACCTCTGAGTGTTTTATTATCTGAACGCTACAGGAAGTCTATTTCAGAATAAGGTTCACTGTTGGGAGGCCTGGATTTTTAATACAAGTTTCCATTGGCATGCGGGGGAGGCGATGACAGATTTTTGACCCATTTGTGCCCTTTCACCTATCCACTCTGGAAGCAGGACGTGTGTGTGCAGAGACGCCACTGTGGAGACAGATTAAAGAGAAGCTTTGTACTTTGGTCTTACATGGGACCAAATTTCTGGGCTTTGGTTCTGATCCCTCAACGAGGTGGTTGCAACTAAATCCACAAGGTAGTCATGTCCACTGGAAATGCCTAAGCCACAAGAATGAAGAGGTGCATCCAGGTACATACACCTGGGTCACCTGGCACTCAAGTACCTTCAATAACCAGGAATGCAAGAAAAGGGAACAGTATAGGGGTGGCTCTAGCAGACAGAAAGGCCTTACAGGAGGAGCGGAAAATCAGTAAGCAGTAAACGAGAGGGGGGATTCCCACAGAATTTGGGCAATGTATCGTGGGAAACTGTAAAGACCAATGGGACTGAGATATGCCCTTTGGAGGTATCTGAGAGTACCTTTTTGGGCAAGTAGAAACTAAGTTTAATTACATAGAGAAGAGACTGACACAAATCTGCTTCTTCTGGAGTAAAAATTCACTTTCCATTCCTCCTCAAAGAGAACTGCCTTTAGAGAGGACATGAGTCAGCCTCCCAGGAGGGAGGGTAACTGAGGTGAGATCTGCAGAAACCCCTACACACAAAGGCCTTTTCATCAGCAAATCCAGACGAGCCAGTTTGTGGCAGAGTTCATCACAGAGCTCAGGTTGCAGGATGAGGGCCCCTTTCAGTTCTAATTAACATTCGTGGGTGGCATGAGACTGGCGGACCATGGGGACACATAAGCGCCTGAAAACTGTGTCAGGCCCACAGAGGTATCTGAATAAAATATGTAAATTAAATCTTGGGACTTTTTCCATCCCAGGACTCTTCTTGTCAAAAGGTAACTGAGCCACGTTCCACGCGAGGTCAGAAGAGGCCGAAAGCAGTGGTTACGAGCAAAATGCAATGTGACATCTAACACAGCTTTCAGAACAGTTTAGAGCATAGTAACTGGTGAGGGTCACTTTCAGAAAGTGACATGTCCTCCCTGTCACATGGTCTGAGTGATCGAAACACGTGTGCACACCCCTAGGCACACCTATTTTAATCAGCAACATGTGACGTCTTACTGGTGTGCTCTAAAGAGGTGAACCGGGTGAGGTACTGGCCCATTTGCAGGCACAGACCCTCTTCTTCCTGAGCGCAGAGAAGAAATGGTGGGGTGGGGATGGGTGGAGAGTCATCTTCCTGCTGCGTTTTCTCTGAACAGCACACAAGTGTGCTCAGCACCCTCTCCTGCTTCAACAGGAAGAAAAGGCACAGGCTCATGGCCCTCCCAAGGGGAAAGCTGGTTTCCTCAAGGGTCAGGAGGCAACCAGCCAGGACACCAAGAACAAGGATGCTTCCCAGCAGCCTGTTTCCTAAGCATCTCAAGTGCACTCCTTTTCTTTCTGCCTCCTCTTGACAATGTGCAAGTAAAAACCTCGAGGCTCTTCCAGTCTTAGGTTTAGGTGCCCAACTACTTCCAAAAAGGCTTCTTGCCATTTCTCTGCTCGGAGAGCACCCACAGTGCTCCAGGGATGACCCCTGCACCTTTCTGCCAACCACCTCTCAGGGACACTACCAAGCGTTCTAATCCTAGAGCTGGGGTCTGGCATCTAACGTTGGAACCCCTGTGGGTCTGCCGTGGTCGCAGCAGGAGGGGGTGAGGGGGTGAGCAGCAGTGGGGCGGGGCTGGGGGCCGGCACTACCTTCCACAGCAGCTCGCACTCGCGTTCCTCCAGAGCCTTCTTGTGCCTCGCAGTCACGGCTTTGACCTCCGACTGCACGACCTTTGCCTTCATCTCCACCTGTTCTGCCACCGTCTGGGCTTGCTCGATGCTCAGCTGGAAAACCAAACACATTCTCACGACATCAGAAGGACCTTCACTCCCTGCACAAAGCATTTAAATCTGCTTTCCTCAGACCTGAAATCCTGACACCCTGGGCCCCCAGAATGCTTGATCCACTTCCCTGAAAAGAAAGCAGGTGTTAAGGGAGAGAATGGCTTCTGTGTCACATGTAACTGAAGGTGCTGCTGGCAAGCCCTGCATTTCTTTGTAGGAGAAGTGGCACCTACACAGTGAAGGTCAGGACTATTAGAGATCCTCAGACATGGTGAGACCAGTGTAGCTGCTGGGCCACAGCCAGAAACTGGGAATGAGGATCAGGTGGGACATATATTACTCCAGGCACACGAACAACTTCCCAGACTTTCCAGCCTTGCTCCCCACCTGGGGGAAACCGGGCAGGCTGAGCACATCCCTCTCATGAATATGTATGATAGGCTGCCGGCCAGCAGTTCTCCATCCTGCCCCTTGTTAAGTCAAGTTATTAGCAGCACAGCTTGTTCCTGCCAGAAGCAACACCCAGGCCATGCCGGGAATTACCTCTGAGTCTAAGATACCAGGCCCTACAGTCAGAGATTATCCACGCCCCACCACTCGCCCCAACCCCACCCTGTACCACCAGCCCTAGTAAATCAGCCAGTTTAATCAGACGTATTATTGTTCATAAAAAATTAATCCAGACATAAGGTCTGGTGTTTTCATTAATATTACATGATGCGTCTTGAAAAGCCACAAGGATTTCTTTGAGCTACTGAGGTATTAAATCAGGGATCCCAAACTGACTGCTCCTGGTGCAGGTTTCCGAGCACGTGTTCCAAATCAGGAGGGGCCTGAGGACGCAGAGAGAGAGTCTGGAGCCCGACTGGGCTCAGGAATGGATTTACAGGTGACCACAGTTCAACAAATCTCAGCTCCACCTCCCATACTTAAGTTTGTAAGACCTTGAACAAATTCCTGCCCTCTTCTGATCTTGGTGAAGGTGAATATGAGGAAAATGAGGGGCAAGAAGGTACACGGAGAGCCAGGCACAGCACCTAGCCCAGAGCAACCTACTGTGTAATAGGGCTCTGATGATCAACACCTGCACCAGAAAGCAGCTCAACCGTCCTTTGCCCTCATCACACTGAGCTCACATCATACAAGTAGGATCATGGACCTAGGCCTAGCCACACGTCCTGCCTTTTGTTTTTAAATTGTGATGAAATACATGTAACATAAAACTTGCCATCAGTGACAGTCAGCACATTCCGTACTGCGCAGTCCTCACCACAGTCTAGCCATAGGGCATGCTGGACACCCAGGCAGTCACTCTGCATCTCCCCTCCCCCTTTCCCAAGGCAGCCATAACCTACTGCCTCTGCACACCCGTCTATCCTGGTATTTCACATAAATGCAATCACAAAATACATGACCAACCTTGTTTTTATGAATGTGCTTCCCACTCAACAGTTGTGTCTGGTTCAGTCACTTACAGCTGGGGTTCCCTATTTATCATCTTTAATCCTCTCAGTAAAGAGGACACACTAATGGCATAAGAGCCACACCCACACAGCAGCTGCCTCCACACCATCCATGACAGTTAATTGCTCACTGCATTCTCAGCCCCAATCCCGGTGAGGCCTATGGGTCCACCAAGCAGGGTGGAGCTGGCACTGAGCTGATCTGGATGGCTCAGTCTACCTGTGTTCTAGAATACATACCTTCTTTTCCAATTTCACCCTAAATTTCAACCCAGCCTAGATGCCACTTCCTTCCTGAAACTGAAGTGAATGTTTCTGTTCATCTTTACAATCTTGTCCCAAGTGTTCTTACTTATCAAACTAGATGGGGGCCAAGTATATAATCCATGGTACTTGGCCATGGATTATAACTTGTAACAGGAATAATCGATACATTCTATTTGCTCTTGTCTTCTTGTCTATGGCTCTATGTTTATGAAAGCACAAGGTAACTACTGGGTTAAAAACTGTCCCCCCAAAATTCAGGAGCACCTGAAGCCTCAAAGTACAATCTTATCTGTAAACAAGGTCTTTGCAAATATAGTTAGTTAAGGAGCTCATACTGGACTAGGGTGACCTAAATCCAGTGACTGACTGATCCTCCATGGAGGGCCATGATGCAGACATGCAGAGGCCACATGAAGACCCAGGCAGAAAACTGGAGTGATTCCAGGTATAAGCCAACACCAAGGATTTCTGGCAACCTCCAGAAGCTATTAGAGGCAAGGAAAGGTTCTTCCCTGGGGCCTCCAGAGGCAGCATGGCTCAGCTGACCTTGACTTTGGACTTTCAGCCTACAGAACCATGAGACAGTAAATTCCTACTGTTTTAAGTCACCCAGTTTGTGGTAACTTGATACAGCAGCCCTAGGAAATTAGTACTGTGGCCAACCAACTGAAGCAGATGTATATATCCAAACTACCCCCAAAATAAAAAACTAGATTGACCAACCGAATAAGTGTGCTTATAAGTAGGTATCATGATGAAGTGGGTAGATTTCAAATATATCAGGCTATCAGGATTGATTCAGAAAAAAAGAAACCTCATTAGACATTTAAACAGAAATTATCTAATGTAAGGAATTTGGTTAAAGAGGAAGTGGCGCAATGCCAGGGCAAAGGACACACTGAGGATTAGAAGCAGATAGTAACCTAGGGTAAACAAGCAGCCACCACCCCTTGGGTTCAGAGAGCCAGAGAAGTCGGGGTTACAAGAGCCCAGAACTGTGGAGGCGGGGCCTGCCCAGCTCATGTTGGGAGTGGCAAAAACTAGAAATTGGAACTAACTTCTGCTGCCAGGGTGAAAATGCTGCTGTTAAGAACAGGAAGTCTAAAGGAAGAAGCCCAGCCCTCTCCCCACTTCCAGATATGTTTTTAAGCACTTCAAACCCAGGCTCACATGGCCCGAGTGTGGAAGGAAGGGTCATCAGCAGTGAGAGCAGGACTTAATGACCTACAATCTGCTTTCCGATGTGTTGGCTATTAGCTAGCGCAGAACTGGCATCTGTAACAATTCCTTACGCTCCTCCCAATGGAAAGCAGAGGTGGCAAACTGTTTTCTATTTACACCAATGTCATGTTACTTACCAAACTGATTCTCCATAAAAATCAAACATGTGGAAATAACAGGCACACATTCCTACAGGGCAAGCACTGGCCAGAGGGAACACTGACCACCCCCTTTGCACAGGAGGGTTTACGGAGACAGACTGCTCACCTCTCCCCCTACTGTCTCCTAGCCAGGCTTGCTCCTTCATGTTCCCTGCCAGCTTTCTTCAAGGCCCTTCGGTTTGGAACTCCTGACCAATGACAAGAACTATTTCTTCTGTTTTCCCAACAGGTAGAAGGGGTGCAATGCTCTTATCATAATCTGAGTCATGCCCCAAGCATGCAAGGATACGATCATTCCTAGGGTAGAGAGTCACAAAAGCCATACATAAACAGGCAAATGCATCTCTCCTATCCAGATCATATACAATCCAGCCAAGCACTGCATTCATTCCACAACGTGCGGACCACCACCCACTGAACTAGTTCCCATTATCTAAAGCAGGGCCCAAGGCACAGGTGGACTAGAGGAAGTGACAGTGGGTAAAGGGCTATACACTTCAAAAATAGCAGCATATACTTTGCAATAAGAAAAATCACCCAACAAGCATGGGCCCTGGAAAAAAAATGTTACCATCTTTTAGATGTTAACAGATCTAACTGAAAGCTGAAAGGGTCTCAAATTGGGCAAGCAAATCAGTGCCTGCCAGCTGACCATGGTATGCTGGCCACTTAGGACATAGAAGGAGTCTGGGGCCCAAGCCAGGTTTCATAGGAAAAGAGGGAAAAGAGTAGAGAAAGTAACTAGTGATGTGTACCATGGAGAACAGCGGTGTCCTGGTACTGGAGAATGCAAATATCACAATTACTACTCACAGGCCACCACCCCAGAAATGAGAACTACTGAGGTTCACTCTCTAATTTTTACCACATTTAATACCTTTGAAACTCTGATACATCTTAAAATTGTCAGTACGCTTTTTTCCCTTTGTTAACAGAATGTAAAATACATGTGCATCTTACAGTCAGTGACATCTTAAATGTGATGAAAGACATACAATAAATTAAAAAATGAAGGCTCTCTTCTGAGGAGAGAAACTGTATTCCTGATCCTGATGGTGGAATCTCCATGGAATCAGGACACCTTATGAAACCCTCTAATTACCTAAATGACCAAAATGCTGTACTTTCAGAAAGAGACAAAGCAAGAGTACTACAATGTTCTAAAAAGCAATAAAAAGGAGAAGTCATCCTTACACGGATGTAGTATACCAGACACTGTCCATGCTTGCTTTGTTGTGGCTAACAGACTTTCATCAGAGTAAATGCTCTTTACAGGGCTATCTAGAATTGAAGAATTTACTTCTGGGTGTCTAGAACTAAGACTCTGAAGCTGAATACAGGTAAGTTGTAAGTTTCTAAGAGTCACAACTCAGGAACTGTGGTTCACAGTCAACTATACATCTAATACTTGTAATTTAACACTGAATAAAAAACCAGACAGCCAATGGGGGAAATGTGCCCTTTACAGCCATCCTCTCCCCATCCAGGAATGATTCATTAAAAGCTTATCCTCAAACTAATTTTGAGAATGAGCGGATGAGGACGCTGAAGTAAATGGGGCATCCACGCCAAGACGTCCTCACTAGGGAGATTATACGCAGTGCACTGGAGGCGCCACTATTCACTGTAGGAGAGCGGCCCGTATAAACCTGCAGCCCTCTGGCATCCCCCCCACCCCACAGCATGGATTGGGGGTAATTCGGGGTCCAGAGGTGACTGAAGGCAGAAACATCACTGCTGTGCCTCTGGGGAGTGTGTATTATCTCCATCTACGGAGGGGAAACCAGTGGACAAATGCCCTGGCTGAAGAAAGGGAATGCTGTTCCTCAAAGTCTTTTATAGACAAAAGCTGGCAAATGGAAATTAAAACACACAAGCCCCGGACTTCCGGGAAGATGGCGGTGTGAGCAGGGCGGCAGAAATCTCCTCCCAACACTGTATTTATCTACGAAAACACAGAAAATACATCTATTCCTAAAAGAGACGAGAATACACAGGAAAGCGCACAGCGTGCAGCTACACCCGAGAGCACTCGGCACCCCAAGAGGCGGGTAAGATACGGAGCCGCGACCTGGCGGGACCCGAGCCCTCCCCCACCCCAGCGCACCGGTGGGAGGAGAGGATTCAGAGCCGGGAGGGAGTGGAAGTGCACCCCGCGAAGTAGCCAGCCCCGGTGATCTGCGCGGGGAGCGCTGACCCACATTGCGCAGTGCAGCGGAGATTGGAGAGACAGAGGGGCAGGATCTGAGCGGGGAACGCGCCAGGGTGCTTGCAGCCGGCTCCCAGGAAGGAAAAAAAAAAAGCGCGTGCTTTCTTCAGCGGTCTTAAAGAGACAGGAGCCCAGCGGAGGAGCCGGATCGCCCCAGCACACTCAGCCCAGCAGGCTGGGAGTCCTGGGGAGTTTCAGACGCCTTAGCTGGCGACTGAGGAAGCGTAGCCATATTTAACACTTCTCACTGAGATCAACAGCCTCCTATTCGTTCCCACCCCTGCCAGAGCGATAAAGGGCCCTGTGGAGCGGCACAGTCACAACTGTGGAATAGTGGGGCAATAGCACCACCTAGTGCATTCCCACAGAATCTACGTCCGGTGGGCATTTTTTTTGTTTTGTTTTGTTTTTTGTTGTTTTTTCTTTTCTTTCTTTTTTTTCTTTTTTTATCTTTCTTTTTCCTCTTTTTTTTCTTCTCTTTTTAAAGTCTTAAAGAGCCCAGCTGACATACGTGGCAACTATCAGTGACCAAATTATACAGCCATGAAAAGACAGAGGAATATGGTTCAGACCAAAATCAACCAGACAACCCCAGAGAGGGAGTCTGAAGGGATGGAAATGCACAGCCTGCCTGAAAAAGAATTTAGAATAAAAGTCATAACCATGCTGATGGACCTACAGAGAAATGTGCAAGAGCTGAGGGAGGAAGTGAGGGAACTGAGGAAAGACAATACAGAAATCAGACAAGCGATCGACGGGCTTAACAGCAGAATGGATGAGATGCGAGAGACTGTTAATGGAATAGAAAACAGAGAACAGGAATACAGAGCAGCTGAGGCAGAGAAAGATAAAAGGATTTCTAGGAATGAAAGAATATTAACACAACTGTGTGACCAATCCAAACGGAACAATATTCGCATTATAGGAGTACCAGAGGAAGAAGACAGAGAAAAAGGGATAGAAAGTGTCTTTGAAGAAATAATTGCTGAAAACTTTCCCTCGCTGGGGAAGGAAGTAGTCTCGCAGTCCACCGAAGCTCATAGATCTCCCAACACAAGGGACCCAAGGAAGACAACACCAAGACACATAATAATTAAGATGGCAAAGATCAAAGATAAAGACAGGGTATTAAAGGCAGCTAGAGAGAGAAAAAAGATCACCTACAAAGGAAAACCCATCAGACTATCATCAGACTTCTCAACAGAAACCTTACAGGCCAGAAGAGAAGAGCATGATATATTTAACATTATGAAACAGAAGGGCCTCGAACCAAGAATATTGCATCCAGCACGATTATCATTTAAATATGATGGAGGGATTAAACAATTTCCAGACAAACGAAAGTTGAGAGAGTTTGCCTCTCATAAACCACCACTACAGGATATCTTAAATGGACTGCTCTAGATGGAAGCACACCTAAGGCTAAAAAGATGTCACCAGAGAAAATAAAATCATAGCAAAGAAAGCAGACCATCCAAATACTAACTAAAGGCAAAGAATAAAACACCTATTATAGAAAGAATGGAGGAGGAGGAATAAGAAGGGAGAGAAATAAAGAAACATCAGACTGTGTTTACAATAACTTAACAAGAAAGTTAAGTTAGATTGTTAGATAGTAAAGAAGCAACCCTTGAACCCTTGGTAACCACGAATCTAAAGCCAGCAATGGCAATAAGTACATACCTATCAATAATCACCCTAAATGTAAATGGACTGAATGCACCAATCAAAAGACACAGAGTAACAGAATGGATAAAAAAGCAAGACCCATCTATATGCTGCCTACAAGAAACTCACCTCAAATCCAAAGATATACACAGACTAAAAGTGAAGGGATGGAAAAAGATATTTCATGCAAACAACAAAGAGAAAAAAGCAGGTGTTGCAGTACTTGTATCAGACAAAATAGACTTCAAAACGAAGAAAGTAGCAAAAGATAAAGAAGGACATTACATAATGATAAAGGGGTCAGTCCAACAAGAAGATATAACCATTATAAATATATATGCACCCAACACAGGAGCGCCAGCATATGTGAGACAAATACTAACAGAATTAAAGGAGGAAATAGACAGCAATGCATTCATCTTAGGAGACTTCAACACACCACTCACTCCAGAGGACAGATCAACCAGACAGAAAATAAGTAAAGACACAGAGGCACTGAACAACACACTAGAACAGATGGACCTAACAGACATCTACAGAACTCTACACCCAAAAGCAACAGGATACACATTCTTCTCAAGTGCACATGGAACATTTTCCAGAATAGACCACATACTAGGCCACAAAAAGAACCTCAGTAATTTCAAAAATATTGAAATCCTACCAACCAACTTCTCAGATCACCAAGGTATAAAACTAGAAATAAATTTTAGAAAGAAATCAAAAAGGCTCACAAATACATGGAGACTTAACAACACTCTCCTAATTAATCAATGGGTTAACGACCAAATCAAAACAGAAATCAAAGAATATATGGAGACTAATGACAACAACAACACAAAGCCACAACTTCTGTGGGACGCAGCAAAGGCAGTTCTAAGAGGAAAGTATATTGCAATCCAGGCCTATTTAAAGAAGGAAGAACATTCCCAAATGAATAGTCTAAAGACACAATTACTGAAATTGGAAAAAGAAGAACAAATGAGGCCCAAAGTCACCAGAAGGAGGGACATAATAAAGATTAGAGAAGAAATAAATAAAATTGAGAAGAATAAAACAATAGAAAAAATCAATAAAACCAAGAGCTGGTTCTTTGAAAAAATAAACAAAATAGATAAACCCCTAGCCAGACTCATTAAGAGAAAAAGAGAATCTACACACATAAACACAATCAGAAATGAGAAAGGAAAAATCACGACGGACCCCACAGAAATACAAAGAATCATAAGAGAATATTATGAGAATCTATATGCTAACAAGCTGGAAAACATAGAAGAAATGGACAACTTCTTAGAAAAATACAACCTTCCAAGACTGACCAAGCAAGAAACAGAAAAACTAAACAGACCAATCACCAGTGACGAAATCGAATTGGTAATCAAAAAACTACCCAAGAACAAAACCCCCGGGCCTGATGGATTCACCTCTGAATTCTACCAGACATATAGAGAAGAAATAACACCGATTCTCCTTAAAGTTTTCCAAAAATAGAAGAGGAGGGAATACTTCCAAACTCATTCTATGAAGCCAGCATCACTCTAATACCAAAACCGGGCAAAGACCTCACCAAAAAAGAAAATTACAGACCAATATCCCTGATGAACGTAGATGCAAAAATACTCAACAAAATATTAGCAAACCGAATTCAAAAATACATCAAGAGGATCATACACCATGATCAAGTGGGATTCATCCCAGGGATGCAAGGATGGTACAACATTCGAAAATCCATCAACATCATCCACCACATCAACAAAAAGAAGAACAAAAACCACATGATCATCTCCATAGATGCTGAAAAAGCATTTGACAAAAATTCAGCATCCATTCCTGATTAAAACTCTCAACAAAATGGGTATAGAGGGCAAGTACCTCAACATCATAAAGGCTATATATGACAAACCCACAGCTAACATCATACTTAACGGCGAGACGCTGAAAGCTTTTCATCTAAGATCGGGAACAAGACAAGGATGCCCACTCTCTCCACTGTTATTCAACATAGTACTGGAGGTCCTAGCCACAGCAATCAGACAAAACAAAGACATACAAGGCATCCAGATTGGTAAAGAAGAAGTCAAATTGTCACTATTTGCAGATGACATGATACTGTACATAAAAAACCCTAAAGATTCCATTCCAAAACTACTAGAACTAATATCTGAATTCAGCAAAGTTGCAGGATACAAAATTAACACACAGAAATCTGTTGCTTTCCTATACACTAATGATGAACTAACAGAAAGAGAAATCAGAAAAACAATTCCATTCACAATGGCATCAAAAAGAATAAAATACCTAGGAATAAACCTAACGAAGGAAGTGAAAGACCTGTACTCTGAAAGCTACAAGACACTCCTAAGAGAAATTAAAGAGGACACTAACAAATGGAAATGCATCCCATGCTCTTGGCTAGGAAGAATAAATATTGTCAAAATGGCTATACTACCTAAAGCAATCTACAGATTCAATGCAATCCCTATCAAACTACCAACAGCTTTCTTCAATGAAGTGGAACAAATAATTCTAAAATTCATATGGAACCACAAAAGACCCCGAATAGCCAAAGCAATCCTGAGAAGGAGGAATAAAACAGGGGGAATTACACTCCCTGACTTCAAGCTCTACTACAAAGCCACAGTAATCAAGACAATTTGGTATTGGCACAAAAACAGACCCACAGACCAGTGGAACAGAATAGAAAATCCAAACATTAACCCAAACATATACAGTCAATTAATATTTGATAAAAGTGCCTTGTATATACAATGGGGAGATGACAGCCTCTTCAGCAGCTGGTGTTGGAAAAACTGGACAGCTACATGTAAGAGAATGAAACTGGACTACTGTCTAGCCCCATACACAAAGGTAAACTCAAGGTGGATCAAAGACCTGAATGTAAGTCATGAAACCATAAAACTCTTAGAAAAAAACATAGGCAAAAATCTCTTGGACATAAACATGAGCAACTTCTTCATGAACATATCTCCCCGGGCAAGGGAAACAAAAGCAAAAATGAACAAGTGGGACTATATCAAGCTGAAAAGCTTCTGTACAGCAAAGGACACCATCAGTAGAACAAAAAGACATCCTACAGTATGGGAGAATATATTCATAAAAAACGTATCTGATAAAGGGTTAACAACCAAAATATATAAAGAACTCATGCACCTTAACAAACAGAAAGCAAATAATCCAATTAAGAAATGGGCAGAGAACATGAATAGACACTTCTCCAAAGAAGAAATTCAGATGACCAACAGGCACATGAAAAGATGCTCCACAT
Source organism: Smutsia gigantea (assembly GCA_032199065.1). Taxonomy (NCBI): domain Eukaryota; kingdom Metazoa; phylum Chordata; class Mammalia; order Pholidota; family Manidae; genus Smutsia; species Smutsia gigantea. The sequence continues at coordinate 16,078 of JAVSCE010008213.1, read as the reverse complement.
CGCTAATCATCAGAGAGATGCAGATTAAAAACACAATGAGATATCACCTCACACCAGTGAGGATGGCCAACATCCAAAACACAAACAACAACAAATGTTGGCGAGGATGTGGAGAAAAGGGAACCCTCCTACACTGCTGGTGGGACTGCAAATTAGTTCAACCATTGTGGAAAGCAGTATGGAGGTTCCTCAAAAAACTCAAAATAGAAATACCATTTGACCCAGGAATTCCACTCCTAGGAATTTACCCTAAGAATGCAGCAGCCCAGTTTGAAAAGGACAGATGCACCCCTATGTTTATTGCAGCACTATTTACAATAGCCAAGAAATGGAAGCAACCTAAGTGTCCATCTGTAGATGAATGGATAAAGAAGATGTGGTACATATACACAATGGAATATTATTCAGCCATAAGAAGAAAACAAATCCTACCATTTGCAACAACATGAATGGAGCTAGAGGGTATTATGCTCAGTGAAATAAGCCAAGCCGAAAAAGACAAGTATCAAATGATTTCACTCATATGTGGAGTATAAGAACAAAGAAAAAAACTGAAGGAACAAAACAGCAGCAGACTCACAGAACCCAAGAACGGACTAATAGTTACCAAAGGGAAAGGGACTGGGAAAAATGGGCGGGAAGGGAGGGATAAGAGGGAAAAAGGGGCATTACGATTAGCAGATGTAATGTTGGGGGGGCACGGGGAGGGCAGTACAACTCAGAGAAGACAAGTAGTGATTCTATAGCATCTCACTACGCTGATGGACAGTGACTGTAATGGGGTTGGTGGGGGGGACCTGATGAAGGGGTAGTTTAATAATCATAATGTTGCACATGTAATTGTAAATTAATTATAATAAAATAAATTATATATAAAAAAAACACACAAGCCCCAAGTTGTCTTGAGTTCAGATATATTGTACCATGTCACCGATACTTATTTAAAAGCATCATAAAGTTTGGAAAGGACTTAGCCGATTTGGTCTAGCTAGCATCTTTCCTATGGGGCAGGGGCTCATTCACCTGGTCCAAAAGCAGCTCCCAGCCACTGTGCCCCAGGCCACCAGGTTGAATCAAGGACCATTCCCTGGGATTTATACATATGGAAGCTCCCGCAGGCTCTCCCCACCCCTTGGGGTGGAGGGAAAATAAAAAGGAAACTTACGCTTTCACCACAGTACAAGCCTGAAGGGATATCCATCTCTGCCCACCCTTCTCTCCACTGGATGGATGAAGACCAGGCTCAGTAGCAAAAATGACGTTACCATGGACGGAGGGGCAGAGTTAAATGACAGAGTGCTGGCACCAAGGTCTAGGTCCCAGGTTACCTAAAGCCTGATCCATTCATATTCTTAAATCCAGTCACTTGAGACTATTCATTCCCTATTAAGTAGATTGCAACCAAGAGTCTGAATTGAAACAGCATAGGGAAAGTGTGTATGTGCACGGACATGAGAGAGGATGAGAACACAGCTGCCTCCCAAATAGGAAGTAACCATCAATTTTGGATTCAAACTGCAACTCTTCTCCCTGAAGGTCAGTGTGACCTCCAGCAGGTTACTTGGGGGTCTTTCAAGCAAAGGTTTCCCTCTCCAAAATCGAAAGAATGACGCACACACCTCTGGAGCTACCATATATACATAAATGCCTATTTCAGTACCTGGAACAGTGTGGAAACTCCACAAACGGACTGTTAATTCTCAATGAGAAAGGAAAGCCTACGATGATGGTTCATGAGCTCTGAGATCTTGGGCAAAGAAATTAAATTTTGTTCTTCTGTTTCCATACATGTAATAGAAAAAAAGTCTCCATGACCTGCTTTCCAGGCTCGTTTATATAAATTCATAGACAGCAAGCATTCTCAGCACTCCCTGTGGTAAGCTTTCGATGATGGCAAGCTGGAGTGTCTGCAATTTGGTGGTTCCTTTACAGTGATTGAACAAAAACAGAAGTTAGGGGACCAATGTAGTCCTGAGGGTCTGGATTAATTTACAGTCTCATTTACACTAATTAAAATAATTATGCTTAGTCCTTTGCTCAGTCTTTCTGGTTTTTGTGCTCAATGGTACAATATCTATCACTATTGCTTGTTAAATGTTTACATATTTAACCAGGTCGACAACTTATGTCCAATAAAGGACATCAGGAAGAAGGTAGGGCACAGATGCTGGTTGTCTACAACATCCATTTCACCTTTATTACTACTACTGACTTACTACAATTATCAGATGAAAAGTTAACAGCAGCTCTACCTTCTGTAAGGCTACAATGAGCTTGAATAAAAAACTCCCTTGCAACTAATATCTTAAGACTGGATTTGGGCCAATGGGATATAAGAAGTGTTATAAAAGACTTCTGGGAAATCTCCCCTAAAAGGCAGGGGCATGCCCACTTCCTTTCAAATGTCCAGAATATAGATGTAATGGTTTGAGTTCCAGCAGCTATTTGGGGCTGTAGGGATGAACTTAACTAGGAATGGTGAGGGTTATGGCTGAAGAAATTCAACAATGACTGCCTGTATTTCCAGACCTTTCTCCCTGCCTTGATTTAAAACCTTGAGTATCAAAACCAATACTTTTTGGGAGCAGAGTGAAGGTCTGTTATCCACTGATTAAAACGCAACAAAATCTTAACCTATCACAAAGCAGGTGAGTGATTGCTTGAGAATATGGGAGTGGTTACCTTAAGGATACAAGGACACAAGGAAGCTTTTGGAGGTGATAACATGTTCATAATTTTGACTGTGGTGATGTTTCATAGGTGAAATACATGCCAATCATATATTGTTATTTTAAATATGTACCATTTATTGTCTACCAGTTTTCCTCATAAAGGTAAGAAAAAAAAAGGTGCCTCAGCCCCACTATAATCAAGAAAACCCAACTGTTAATACTTGGTCTATTTCTTCTTCCTCCCATAAATTTTCTGCTTTTGCATAGCTTTTCTTAAACCAACCTCAGCGTTTGCTTAACACCGTTTTTTTAATGTGATCACAAACGCTTCATAAAATGTAAGTGGCTAAAAAATCCTAACTCCTGTTGTTGACCCTTCAGATGGTACATCGAGTACCTTCAGAACGCAAGACAGCCCCGGAGATTACCAAAACAGCAATGAGTTACTTCCCTGTTTAAAGCTCCAGATGCTTTTCAGAGCAAGTTCTTCAACCGACAAAGAGTAATAAGCATGGTGTACATACACAGTTATTTATCCAAAATAGGTTTCTGGCATCATGTTAACTGGATTACTGCTCAGACTTTGAATATAGTGCCACATGTTTATATGAAGTAGCTAGCTGAGTTTTCTCTTTGTGAGGTGTGGGTTCATCTCTTCCATTCTTTTACCTGTTAGTACCAGTGTCTTCCTGTTGCATGTACTTTTATGAACTTTTCATGGATTAACACTGTTTTGTTTATTGCTTTCGTTCTCATATGCAGAAATTTCTATCACTTCTAATCTTAGCGTTTTTTTGCCTTATTTAACATACATGCAGCTTATTTTGTGTGTGTCTGTGTGTGTGGTTTTTAAAAATATTTTCCTGCCTCCTCATCATGTAGTCCTTCAAACTCCACAGTTCTTTCGGTGTTTGCTATAATTCAAGTCTGTTCCTACTTCCTCCTTCAACTTACTTCATTTGATGTCTTTTTAATTCTCTTATTAGCAAAATAAAGCCTATGTCTAGGATATCTACTCGTTTTCTTGGACCTAACAATTTGCCTTAATAAAGGCAAATACATATAAGCAGCTTTAAAAAGCTCCCACATCACCCAGTTAATACATTAATACTATTAAGAGCAAATTAACAAATCCAGGCCTATTTCTTAGACCAATGATTTATTAAATCAAACTTATTAAATGTTCCCTGTAAGTGAAATCAGTCTCTTCTTACCCTGTAACCAGAATCATTCTGTATTTTGGTTTAAATGGATTAAGTAACTGGGGGGAGGGGGGAAGAGAAAGGGTGCATGGGGGAAGGGAGCCAGAAGTTGTATGTATACTTTCCCCAGAAGTACCATTCCCCAAAAATTGTTGTTAATTACTGTATTCCTCCTTCTTCTGTGCTCACATTAATAGCAGGAAACATCTCTGCTGTACGACTCTTTGATATAAATGCTATTAAATGACCACGTAAAAACTTTGTGGTTGGGCCACTTGCCTCATAAACATTTTATTTAACCCACTGTGAGAAGCCAAGCGGCGAAGTACTGCACACCAAGCAGTGTGCCCCTTCATCACATTTCAAGGCCACTTCTGTACCCTGTGGGGCACATCTCACAGTATCAGTGGCTGTCACCGTTTCCACTGCCTAGTGACCAACGAAGGAGAAAAATACTTGTACATTCACACACAAATCTGAATTTTTCTTTATATAAATAAACAAAAGCACACGTTGTGCTATAGTAGCTGCGTTTTTCAATGTCTTCCAGATGTGCTTTTTAAATGACTTTTGGATTGGTCCCCAAGACAGAGACCCTATGTGAACCTCTCAGAACAATGCTCCCTTAACAAAACAGAGGCTCGGTTCACCTGCTCAGCATGTGCAAGCGCCTCCCCATTCTCAGCTTCAATGGTACACAACTCTGGTCATCCTGACCCTACAAAGAACTGATTTGCAAACGCTGGGGACAGAGCTCGTTTCTATGCCTTACAAGGGAACAAACTGGCTCTTCAGCAAATGGGTTTTGAGCAGAGCTAACTGGTCCTCAATCTTTACCTCAATTTCCCCTCCCTACCCCTCCTCGAAGGTGCATGCTGACCTCACAGAGTTAACTCAAGAGGAAAAGAGGAGCTGTGTTTTCTGCCAACACCCAGGAGCTTCTTCCTTAACAGGCAGCAAACCCTGCTTGCCTTTTCAGAGGGCCTCCAGATTTTTAGTCTTTTAGGGATGGTCAATGCATTGAGAATCTGGTAAGAAAAGAATTTCCAGACAGAACCAATGTCCAATCATACCCCAATCTTCAGATCACTGGGCTAAATGTAGATTTTTTTTTAATTATAACCAAGAGCCCCAAAAGGGCATACACCCACCCCACCCCACACACACCCACCATGCAGTTACACAAGGACTTCCCAGAAAGTCTATTCAATTGATGATCAGCAGAGTACCTGGGGGCAGCCATATAGATTATTAACATACGCAGCTGCCCTGGCTCCCCCACCATGATGGCCCATGATCCAGTAGATACAGTATTTACATGAGCATCAGGCACAGTAATACCAACTAATCTTTAAATTTCACTCCTACGTTCTTTCTACTATGCACTGACCGTCAAGCATGGCAAACAAAAATCTTCTGCCTGTAACTTCTGTATTCTTTCTACAAACAGCTCAAATTTCCACTTCCCTGAGATATCATCATGTTAACCACAGATCTTTCCTTAAGCCTCTAGCAAATCATTACAACTCATTTTTCTCCCTGGAGTGGCTGATCCCACATGACACAGAGAACACCAGCCATTCTCTCAATCATGTTTCAAGGCCCCCCGAGTGTTCTCAATCTCCAATGACAGAAAGGGGTTAATAACTGTACCACAATCCAGGGGGTGGGGCCAGACAGCAGCAGAGTAAGGCATATGACAAGTCCTAACTGTAGCGGCATAGAAATGGAAGCCACAAACCGCTTCATCCACTGGGACACAGATTACTGAAACAAAATAAAGTAGAACTGTGCACACTGGTGGGGATGCTAACAAACAAGAATTTAGTAGCAACCCAGAGACATTCTGAAGGCATATGAGACCAAGCACTCTGGCATAAAAGAATATGACAGAATTAGTCAGTCTCTCGAATTTCCAATAATATGACTTGATCATCAGATAATCAAACTCATCAGAAAAATCCCTTCAGTATCGTACACAGGAATCCTAATCCTTCCTTCTACCCCTTCTTTAGGGTGCATGACCAATTCTTCACCATTTCTAAAAGAGACATTTTTAAACAGTCCACTTATTCAAATACTATAGACTTGTTCAATTTCTGCTCAAGGATTAGTAATGTTTCTTGACTTTCAAGCTTATTCTACAAGACAAGGAAAACATAGTTTTTTGGTTTTCCCAAAGCCTTGTCATTGTCACCTAGATGAGAAAAGGTTCAAAATCAATTCAGCTGTTGCTATGAAAAGTTAACACTGCTATGGCCCAAAAAAGTTGCATGTGTGTCCCTTCCTAATCTCAAAGGGATAGGGATTCAACAGAAACAAGAGTCTGAATTGCCAAGATGTGACTTTATCAGCCAAGGAAGAGTTTAAGACTTAAACCTAATGCTCAATTTCCCATGCTCACTTAGTTCTGAACTATGAATGTCTGAATAGCAGAGGTCTCTGTCTGGAAAGTGCAAAGTGCTCCATCTTTCTGCATCCTGATTGAAGTTTGCAGAGGGGGATGGATGGGAAACAGGCATACGATGGGGTGGGGGAGGGCCCAGCCCAGGTGTCTGAAACAAGCTCTGACTGGCTACTAACTTCGGCCATATCCCTCTTGCCTTCACAGGACTGCCAGGAGGCCTCCCTACCCCCACCCCCAAAGGATTACTGCTGTGTGGTGTCACATGAGCTCATTTGTGTCATTGCTCCCTGGCCTCCACACACCGGAGTCCATCCAGTAATCTACACAAGCCACCTGAAAGGGAGTGGGAAAGGTTTCATGTGCAAGAAAGAACAAAGGGAAAGAGGTGAAGGAAGGGAGGACTGACCTGGATTGCCTGGCGGCCCTGCTGGGCATCAGCCAGCAGCTGGATGGTGAGGGCCCGTGAGTCCTGCAGCGCCTCCTGTAGGTAGATGAAGCTGTGGCCCCCATGCCTGCCTACCGTACACTCACGACAGATGGGCACTGAGCAAGTGTCACAGTACAGGTGCAGCACCTGGGGACAAGAGGAGACAGACATTAATGAAAGACGGGGGGTAGGGTGGGTAGGGGAACCACTCTGGAACTGACCCCAAAACACTCCCTTTCCAAAGATCAAGCAACCCCCATGGGGGAGGGGGACATGCAGTCAACTGTGAGCACAAGTTGCTCTCCTTTCCAACCCCCTCTGCCCCAAATCAAGGAAAAACCAACCAACTCCCTCATTCCACTCCAGTTTCACTGCAAACTGTAACTGAGACACTTCAAAGGCAAAGATGAAATGAAACGATCCTCCTGGCATAAGATTTCCTTGTATCTTAGCTTAATTACCCAGAAAAGTCCTAAGATTATGTTTCTGTGGTCTGAGATTGGTGGGTCCAAGGGAAAGAATATACCAGGAATGTTTCTCTTGCCACCCCAGCCTTTGGGTATGCAAAAGCAAAGTTAAGAGCCAGTATTAATCACACATCAGTTACTTAACTCACACCACAGCTTACTGCCACACTCCCTGTCAAGAAGAGTAGTGCCAAGTGCAAGTCATGGTTCTCCCGGGCACCCAAGCAAGCTACGGGCTTAAGCTTCTGGAACGAAGGTAAAAAGCTGGTGTAAGGTCAGCCAGCTTCTTGTCTTTCCTCTTCCTGCCAAGTTGTTCCAAGGAGCTGACCCTGGGAGGCAGCCTTGCTGACAGAACTGCTTTCTGTGATGTTCTGCACTTCCCTGGGGCCCACAGGCTGGGAGGGAGGGAGAGAAGGGCTGGCACCAAACCACCTCTACCTGCTGATAAACGATGAGCTCTCAAGTACAAAAGCAACTTGGCACAAAAACTGGGCCAGTCTGCTTGTGTCCTTCCATAGAGCAGGGCACTTAGCACCACTCTGTGTAAACGTCTGCTGGATTGCTTTCAAAAGCAGGGCTTAAATTTGCCTCTGGTGCACCTGGTGTGGCAGAAAGCCAGCCAGCCAGTAACAGACAGGAAAGTGGGGTGTGTCTGTGGTGGGTGTCCCTTTCACATACACAACATGCTTAATCCCCAGATGAAGACAAGTACGCTGCTCAAGGCTACACAGCAGCAAGGACAGAGCAGGGAGGCCAGCGTGGGTTCTCACACATGCCTGGGACCGGCTGCCTTACCCAGAGTGCTAAGCAGCTTGCCAGGTAGAGTGGCAGTCGAGGGTGTGAGGCTCCAGGTAAAGGGCTCCTGGGTGGACCACGGACCTGGAGCTCACAGGTGAGAGGCAGGGTGGACAGTGTTGTGGGAGACGGCACCACGTGTGATGGCACCACGGGCTACGAAGTTTCTATTAGAAGGGCTCACACAGAAGGGCCCTGGACCAACAGTGAGTATGTGGCTTCTCTCCTTTCCCAGGTTACTTTATTAACCAACGCAAGTCCTGGCATGGAGCAGACCACCAGGAAATTATCTTCCCAAATGGCTCAGTCAAGTAAACAGGCTGCTCCACTCAGGGTTAAGAGTTACCAGGAAGTGTGCAATCCAGCATTGGTTAGGCTGCTTCTCTAGGCAATTATGGATTCAGAAATAGGAAACAGGGGAAGATTTAGGATAATTATATTGCTAAGTTTTAAAAATTGGTTCTGATAACAGCAAGTTTTATGGACCCTGTTTTACAGGAGGGAAGGGTGATCAGGTTTGTAACTTTACTACCAATTTTGTCCAGGGCAGGAATTTCCCACTAACAACCATAGACTGGAATCAGGTGATAGCGACATGACTTTCTCAAGACCAATCACTTTTTAAACCAGGTTCACCATTTGGAGATGATCCAATCCTTCTCACCTGGTAAATCTAAGATTCTCCGGCTAACCTTCAATGTTAACAAAAAGATGCTAAGCTGGATATATTCAGAGAAAATTCCCGGACAGGCTCTTTTTACGACGTGGTGCTAAAGCAATTCTCCCAACCCGCTTCAACATCCTGGCTGCATTCCTCCCCTTTGCTCTCTCCAGTTTGTCATGGGAATAAAGGGGTCACTCCTATGCTGCTAGGGAGTGTCAAAGTCTTCCATCTGAAGGCCCCTTTTAATTAGAGGGAAGCATGTCTCTGAACCTTCTGTCCTCTCTGCTCTTGTCTCTTTACCTCATCTCAGGACCACCTGGCATGCCCCCTGCTTTGTGCAGTCTGTGGGCTCCTGAAAATGTCACAAGGCCGTGAGCAGACAAGCTCCCCAGGCTGTCAGCCTGGGCCTGGCACCAACCTGGTCGTGAGACCAGCTATCCACTCACCTGAGCTGCAGTCTTCCGCATGAAACACATGGGGGCTGACTAGGTATACCTCAGGAGACCCCTTCCACCCAGGAACCCTATCTCTGGGGTCTTGATATAAGAAAGCAAAAGGCTCTGAAATAATTCTGGGCTGAGCCAGGAAGCCAGGCTCCAGGTGACAACAGTGTGACAGTAAAGAATTAGGATGATTTTTCTGGGCTTTAGGTTTTTCAAGCCCAGAGCCTGGATTATGATGTGCATAGGAATAGCCTACAAATGGTAGGTTTTAAAGGATTTTCTGCAGGTGAAGTGGCCAGAAAAGAAATCTTTGGTCAGAATGAGTGGCAGCAGAGTGTCCAAATCCCCTGGCACCTTGCATGCCCTACCCCAAGACACCCCAATGCCTCTAAAATGGGCAAAAGGGGTCCCTGGATGCCATCCCACCTGCCATTTCCCACGGGGTTGATGCAGCTCTGTGTGCCTACTACCATGCCCTGTGATTTAAGAAGTACCAGTGCTTCTGCAGTCCCCGGCTGACTGTAGGGACCGCGGGGAGGTGTGGGGGCAGCTAGCTGGTGATAGAAAGCTACCGGTGACGAAGAGCATAGCCTCAAGGGTGCTTGTAATCAATAAACCATTGACTTTAAAAGAACATTGCCCAAACACTGAAAATGTGACCAAGTTTTTATAAACTTTCTAGCAGAAAGAGTAAAATTTTGGAAAGATTTCCCACTCTGTTTAGAAGTTCCACGTCTCATTTTACCTGCAATTTTTAAGCTCAAAAACCTACAACTTAAGAGTTCGTGGAACACAGTCAAGTGGACAGGACGCGCAAGGGTGTAATTATTTCTGAGCCGGATGCAAGATTATCTTAAAAGAATAAAACTGGAACCCACATCTTCCAAAGGGCTGTGTGAAGGATCCACAGCCAGAATTGTGGCAGGGGCCATGAACTGTGGCTACAGGAAAGGGGGAAAGGGGCGGTCCTCTGGCAGCAGGAATTCCAGGGCTCAGAGCTGCCCAGTCCAGGGCTTGGAGGGCAGATGCATGGCCCCGCCCCGGCCCCGTGTGGCGACAATCTGGCTGCCCCAGCTGAATGGAGCGGGCTCAACCTTTGACCTTGTAAGTGACCACCCTCTTCCCTGCCCCCAGCTTCCAGAATGCCCCACCCACTGCCTTCCTCTTCCATAATTTCTAAAATACCAGGCAGAGACAAAGACCTAGGAATGTGGGCCCAGCAGGAGAGGAAGGGGGCGGGTTAAAGAAAAAATAAATAAAAATACCAAGTAGGCAAGTTTACCTTAGCCAGTGCTTAAATGAAGTGCTTTGTTAATGTACAAGACTGTGTGTACGTGCGCACGCCTCTGAAATCTACTTCCGCTACCTGGGATCCCACAAGGAACACGAACGTGTACACACACACACACACACACACACACACACACACACACACACACACACACACACACACACACCCCCACACACACACACACCATCAGTGACAAATAAACTGGAAGGATAAGGGCCTCTCATGGTCAAAATGCCCCAAATGCAGTACGTTAACTGCTGTACATTTAATTTGGGAATCCAACATCCCTTAAAGTGACTTGAGACCCTCGGCCTCTCACAAACTCAGGCCTGGACAGGAGAAGGCCATCACCCACCCACAAGGTCTTTTAAGTTTCCGACCAGGGAAAGAAGAGGCTGGTGGGTGACAAACACGAGTCACCTGTGTGTGCCACTCTGCAGACTCTATTTAAAAACAGTAAACCAAGTCAAGGAGTGAAGTCCAGCTACGCAACTAAGGCTGTTAAGTAACATCAAAACCAAGCCTTACTTCATTTGGGAAAATACACTGGACGCTTGGACTCCAAACCCTGGCAGCCCCTGCTGCACCTCTGGCCACGTGTTACTGCAGAGCTGTGGTCTGAGGGGCCTGGGTAGAGGGGAAAAGAAAGAAATCCAAACCCTCGTTTAAGCACACTCACCACAAGCTCAAGACAGCAAAGCCCAGAGCAGAGGAGGAGGGTGGGGGGGCCTTTTTCCATTTAGATAGTGAGCTTTTTTTATTAATTGAAGTGCAGCTGACAGTTGACATTCAACGTTCTATCAGTTTCAAGTGTACAAATACAGTGACCCAACATTTATAACATACAGGCACTTTGAATGCAAAGACACACAATTGTAAATTGTTTCTACTTTTTACATAATCATCGAAAACGTATGCTATGCGAATTTTTTTAAAGAGACAAATAGAGGATTAGATTATACTAGACTTTTTTCACTTAACTGTATTAACCTGGAGCATGTTCTGGGTCAAACTACCTATTTTATGAATGGCTGCACGGTAGGTCGCCTGTGGATGCACCACCACTTATTTAATTAGTACCTGCTGATAGAATTTTATAGCTGTTTCCGGGTTTTTGAAAAAAATCACAAGCAACGCTACAGGGAATTTCCTTTTTATACAACCCCAAATTTTCAATTTAGTAATATACTCCCATTGCTACGTCACTTGATGTAGCGGGGGTGGGGGGAAATCTACTTACAAGTGTGGATAGTAAGGATTCTGGAATTCAGTAACAACTTTAAAGTTAGGTCAACCTCTATCCACGTGAGCATGAAAGGCTGTCAAGCACCAGTTTGCTTCCAACAAGACCCCAAAAGCCAGCAGGGGACATTGGTGAGATATCGATATTGGGACTGGTCAAAGTTAAGGTTCCCCCTTCCACTTGGCTGGAAGGCTTTAGTGGACACTGAGACTGAAAAGCAGCCCAGAGAAGAGGACAGCAAGAAAGCAAGATTAGTGTTTAAAACCTCAGTCAGTAGTGGCTGCTAAGGAGGCTGTCTGGACACAAGGCAGAGGGGTGGGTGGAGGGGTCCCGGGCAGGACAGTGCACTGGTCTCAATGTAAATATGCAGAGAGACACCAAGATTAAAAACACCTGTATGTCCCAGACGGTACCATTCAAATACTCAGGGAAACAAACCCTGGGGTCCCACACAAACCCACAATCCCTTTTCTGCAATTCCAAAATCCATCAGGCTCTGGAAACCAAACAGTTGACAGCAAAACCTGAACTGGCATGAAAATGACTTACATGATACCTATACCATTTAGTGTGCGAGTTCATGTATTTCACTGCAGAAATGCTGATATTCATTATTTCATGGTGTTGTGACCTCATCCACATACATGCATATATTCTAAAACCAGAAAATTTAAATGTCGAGGCATACCCAATCCCAAGGGTTAGGGTGAAAGATCTGGACATACACTACCTTCCCATCCGGCCAGCTAGCTGAGTAAGATTCACTACTGAGCTAAACAAACAGCAGAAAAGCCAAATGGTAGTGGACCGTTGCCCAAGAACAGCCCAAACTGGGGGCAGAGCAGCCCACCCCACTCTAGACCAAATTTTTATAGGCTGCATGGACAAAGGCAAATTTGAAAAGGAAAGGTTGAAAGTAGAGGGGATATTGTTAGCTCGACCTCAGACTGATCGTGAAGTTGTGTCATTCTCCTGAGGTTCCTGAACCACCCTCAAAAGCCACATCATGAGCCCTTCCCTATTTTTTAGGAGAAAATTCTCACCCTCCCAATGAACACTGCTTCCCCCTTCCCAAAACCAGCCAACCTCCACCTAGCAAGTCCCAGGTCCTCCGGGGCCAGCCAACAGGGCTTCCTTGAAACCAGCCAACTCCTCTTTCCTTGCCATCACCTGCTTCCCCGCTTGTAGGACCAGATCCCAAACAGGCACACGGGTCCCCCTTCACCAGACGCTTCCCTGGGTGGTGTCTCAGGGCCCAGTCCCTAACCCTCCCTAAGCACACAGCTTTTCACAGCAACACAGGCAATAACAGAACCATTATCTTTTTGTAGTTAAGACCAAATGAAATGGCACAGATAATTAAATAGATGAGTGAATTCTGTTGCCATAGCTGAATGCTTGAATTTGGCTGAGCTTATGCGCAGATTTGGTGAGAAAGAGAAATAACCTGAATTTTGGCTCACAGAACTGTCAGAATTACTCCGAGGGCATGAAAATGAGTTCACCCTGGAGGAAAACCATTTCCCCTCTATCACTGCCTCTCAAAGACAAAACCCCGGAGAAGGATGATCATGCGCAGCATTTGCACCAGCTTTGCCAGGGTCACAGACAAGACAGTTTCACGATGTTTCTTACCATGGCCCCTTCCTAACGCTTGAGGGTACAGCAGTAAATCTGACTACAGAAAGGACACTACGACCCAAGGAGGTGATTTTCTGGGATCTGGCTCCTTCTCCAGGAGCTGGCAGTTGATTTCACAGGCAGGAGAGACCCTCCAAGTAAGCTCTGAGGCCAAAGGTCAAAGGTCAAAGGTGAGGTGGGGAGGCGGGATGGGGATTTGGGGCAGGAAAAACAGCAGGCAGAGACAGCACTGCCCACACTGAGCTGTAGTTATTAGCATTTCTCAGAGCCTTCGTCAAGTCACAAAACATTTTAAAAAGTGTAACTATGTCACAAAATATTAAGTGTGGGACAATGTAGGTGGCATCTCTGGAGGTGAGCTCGAGGGGTACAACAGCTGGGCCTTGGCTCACCCCATCCCGTGACCTGGAGGGTCCCCTATACCAGCCCCACCCTCGGTAAGAGACGGGACAGCCGAGGTCCGCCCCTGGCAGCAGTGCAGGCAGGACCAGAGTCCTGTGGGCACGCGCCCACTCTGCTTCCTACCCTGCCCTTCTCCCATGCAGATAAACATGCTCTCCCATCCATCCACACTGTCTGCCTCTGGGGAACCCAACCGGCAAGAGCTCCCTTACTTTTTGGACCATTCATTTGTTTTTTGGACTATTCATTCACCACTTGGTCAGGTTCTAACTTGCAGACTGAAGCCTTGGACCTTTGCCCAACTCACACAGCCTGAGGCACATTCATGACCGACCATGCCAATGCCCACTGAGACCACTGGGGTTTACTGCCTAAAGACTTTAACATGAGCCCACAGTAAAAGCCACAGGCTCAACACTGCAAGTGATACATGCCCACTTGGGAGTTTTCTCCAACAGATCCAAATGACATGATACTGAGGACCCTCTGGAACACACCAGAACTGTGTTTTGGATTACTGCCTACCAAACATAGTTTTTAACAGATCGACTTGTTAACTTAAATAAAACTTAGGTGCTTAAAAATTCTTCCAATTCAAAAACAAAAACATGAACAGAGGAAGATTGTGGTGTCTCCCACACGAGTATTTTTCAGCAACCAAAATGAATTACTGATTCATGCAATCACACAGAGGAATCTCAAAGGCATTATGCTTGCTAGGAAAGGCTAGAATAAAAAAGAAGCAAACTGCACAATTTCATTTATAGGAAGGAAAAACCAAGGTGGGAAAAACTGAAAAGAAGCTGCAGGTAAAATCTGGTCTGGAGTCACAGGAATGTTCTATATTATCTCAGCAAAAGGGGTGGTTAACACAGGTGTATAGAACTGTCAAAATTCAAAATGTGCATTTATAATCTGTTTTGGGTAAATTACACCTCCAAAAATAAATGAGACTGGGGAGGGAAGCCTCCCAGTGACAACCTGGTGTTACCAGGTGAGGCTTGGAGCCCATCCTCCAGATGGCGGCTCTTCATAGCTAAGGATGTAATAAATACACATTGAGGCTACGTATGAATTACTCCAAGGGCCCCACATAATTTACCTCTAATAGGCTACTACCATTCTTCCCACAATGTTCCCATTAGGTATTATTTTTCCTTTGCCCTCCACTATAAATATTATCTTAAGTTCTATCTTGCAAGAGGCAAAGGACTAACTCCCTGGGGGTTTTGAAGAAAAAAAAGAGAACCCCCAGTCCGATTAAGAGCACCACAGGCGGCCAGCGGTCACACAAAGCCGTATGAAATCATTAGTGTCCCAGCTGCTGCCCCGGCATGCATATGACCCCTGATGTACTAATGAGTGGCCCATATAGTTTCCAACAGCAAATAAAAGAGATTTGTTACAACACCGAGATCCCTGCCCACGTAAATTAAAGATTTTTAAACTGACAAAAAAGACAGATTTTGACAAAGATACACACTTTTTTCCTGTTGTCGCCAATGTCACAAAAGCAAGGCACAATTTAATCTGTTGTGTTCTGGACAAGAGTCAGTAGTGCTTGGAGGCTGACTTAAAAAAATGACCAGACTCCGTCGGTGGCCATGCAACTCAGTGTTCGCCTCCTGAACGACAGGCAATGCTGAGCACCTGAAACCGTATCACTCCTTCAAGTAGCAGAAGGGACTTCAGGTGCCGGTGAGGCTCCAATCACGTGGGCGGGTGAATTTAAAGGAAGGGAAGGCACTCATCACCTGGGAAAACTGTCCCAGGGAGGGAAGAAGAAATACTCAGTTAATAAAATTAGTAACAACTAGCTGTATTTTCTCTCTCCAACACAACACACAAATTTTCCTTTCCCTCCCCATTTCAGCAAGTTCTAGTATCTAAATCTGGACTCCCAGCTACTTGGTTGTCCTCTGCCTTGGGTGAGAAAGATCCAATTCTGGCCTTAGGTTACACTGTGCATACATCCATTGACGATTTTAAGATTAGGCTCCCTTACCACATACTGCCTCCAAATTGAGAGGTTACCCAAGTGCTTACTGCAGTGGATATTTTCAGTCCGGAGTTGTTCACAGGCAGGAATCATTTAAATTGGGAAGGGGACCCATCAAGAAAGCAGTACATGCCTCAGCAAATTCTCTTAAAGCCAGAAAGCACTGCTCTCCTCGGCAAGAGCAGGGACGGCTCCCTGTGTGCCTGTGCTGCGGGGAGGCGGAGGATTGTCCCCTGGCCGGGACTCTTCTACAGCACTCCTCAAAACTGCCTCACCAAGGAGAGCATTGAACAAAGAAGAGACATGCCGTGCAGCACCCCCTTTCCTTGACACTCTAGGAATGACCAGAGCCTTTCTCCAGTTTCCTCTGTAAAAGGCAGAATGAGTGAGAACCGTGGGGATCCAAACCAAACTTCCAGTCCTAC